>JAOTQE010081224.1:0-15698 GCA_025631205.1 Nesometra sesokonis
GAAAAACTCGGGAGATATCCTGGTTACATTTTGTTACATTTGGTAAAGATTTTTGTACGTGTGAATCGGGTATTAGCTTGGCACTATGAATTGTCTATTTTTCATAACTGTATGTCTGACTTTCATCCACCTAGCATGTAACATCATTGGATTTTGGTAATAGGTTTCTATTATCTACTGTTCCAAAAACTTTTAATCAATCAATGTTTTGTCAAGTGCAAGATTTTGCTCCCAAAGTGTGAGAGTGTGAGGTGGACCTCAATTGCATGAGTCTCATGCTGAATGAGTAAGACTTGTGACTACTTTAAACTGTATGTTACTAGTATAGAAAATGTAGAACAAACAAAGATGTAGACCAAAGGCATGTGATCAAGTAGTGAAACAAAATTGGCTGAGGTCAGACAGGAAAATTTATTTTGGGGATTTCCAATGTGGGATTGTAAACTTACAGCAGAATCTTGAAAGAAATACGTGTTTGACAAGCAGTCAATAAAGAACATGTTCGCAAATAATAGGTATGAAAGACTTGGTGTGACTACTTTAAACTGCATAGTAGAACAAACAAAGATGTAGACCTAAAGACGTGATCAAGTACAATAGTGAAACAAAGTTGGATGAGGTCAGATAGGAAAATTTATTTTGGGGATTTCCAATGTGGGATTACAAACTTACAGCAGAATCTTGAAAGAAATACGTGTTTGACAAGCAGTCAATGAAGAACATGTTTGTGTATAATAGGTATGATTGCTGAGTATAGACTACGCTTTTTTAAAGCTCAATCAAGAGCTCCCAAGTCTCCAGGAATTTTTTATCATCTCCCGGGCTCCCGGAATTATCAAATTCTCTTCCGGAATTTAGTTTTCTTCAGGTTTTGTAAAAGTTTCACAAGCAAAGCATAAATTGGTCTATTTATTTCAAAATATTGGTTTAAAGTAAGTAACTATGATGTTCAGTAATGTTTTGGGGAACAGTAATAACACGTTTTAGCAGTGACAATACATGTTAGAAACTATCATTTCATAGTGGAAAAGGTGTTGATTTTATAAATAATGGCATTTGTACAAACATTTCAGGAAGGGTAGACATTACAAACAGTCGGTGGGACAACCACAAGTAAACCTCCAAGAATTCGGTTTTTCCAACTTGGGACCTCTGCAAGTTTATTTGACAAAACATTTTGATTATACCTATATATGGTAATGATATTTCCATGTAAGGTCATGCTGTGACATCATTATGACCATAGTTTTTTGTCAAAGAAAATTTGATGGTCTGGACTTTAGGAACATTATTCAAAAAATTACCATAAAACAGGTCCTTTAAAACTATAGTAATAGCAATTAAATGGAAAAACAATGGATAAATAAATAGTTTATGATTGGCTATGTACACATAAACACTCTTCAAAAATTAAGAGGACACTTACTTAAAATAGGAGAGATTTTTAAGCAGGGCACTAATGATCCTTTTTAGGTGTATGAGAGCCATTTATCGGGTAAAGTCGAAAATAGTATTTGATAATTTTTATTAAGGAGTTAGTAAACATAACTCGACTTGCTAAACAATGTTTTATTTATACGGTATATAGAAAGGTAATCAAAGGTTGATTGTGCTAAATTTCTTTATGTAAGTTGTTGTCTTTTGTGAAAGTTTATAACAATGGTTACAGAGTGAGTCAGATTCCTAGGTATTTGACAACAAAGTAATTGTACAACACAATACAATGGAAATACCAGCCACTACACAGGTAATCTGTTGTGAATATAAAGGTATGCTAAATGCATTATTATAAAAGAATTAGAGCTTTTTGACTTTAAGATCATACCTTTTCAGTACGACTGACTTTTACTAGGCAGTTTTATATTATATGTGGTGGATTGCATACCTTGCAGTATTTTATTGTGGTGAGTTCTTTAGTTTGTTTCGTCTGAGGAGGTAGGGTACTGCAGAAGATTTAGCTATAATTAGTACAGTGAGTAAAACTACTAAACTAACTTTGACTTTAAATGCATATGCATCGGGCTATCCATACCTGCCAATCCTACCGATTTAGGCGGTAGGCTACCGCTTTTTTTCGACCTTAGCTGCCTACCGTTTTGCAGGCCATTTCTACTGCTTTAAAAAAATGTAGCGAAAATGACATAGTAGTGTGAAATATACATAAAATGTACAAGATTCACTCAAAACATTTACTTTACACAATATTGAGAAAATAGGGGTTTCAAACCTTCTGAGAGGATACACATACTTTTTTTTGGTTGTCAGCTGAAAAATTGATTACTGTAGATTTCGCTGGTGCCATGTTCATTCGGCCAACAACCGGCGTGGGGAAGCCTACCGCCGGCATGGGGCAGCCTACCGCTTTTGACATTGTAAATATTGACAGGTAAGGGCTATCTATAATATGGTTCTTTTTTTATATTCGGTGGGTTAAGAGCTCCCAAGTTGAAAATCTAGAAATCATGGAGATTTTGTCATTCAGCGTTAATAACTGTTTTAGGGTACTATATGAGCATCTAAAAATGAAATTATAAACAACAATTCTTTGATTATTACAAATGAAAAAGTGTTTTCTATTACATTGTTACAATAATTGACAAATGAACCTTCAAAATAGCATTCAGTATTGAAAGAAATGAAAAATACTACATATGTTCTTGTTTATATTGCTGATTTTTAAAAAATCTTGGAGATAATCATGAAAAATTCATATTCCTGGAGAAAACTGGGTATTTCTTGGAGCCCGGGAGATGATGCAAAATTTCTGGAGACTTCAGGTCTGGAGACTTGGGCGCTCTGTGATTTATTAAATAATGCATGTTATTGTTTATCATCAGAGGTGGTACTGTAATATTAAACCCTAATTTAATGATTAACCAAGTCTGACAGTGAGTGAAAGGTTAAAATTACAGAATTTGAATATCTTATGTGGATTTTAATTTTATAATTTCATATGTAGTGAGTTATTGAATAATGTTGTTTTAATATTAGGCATTGTTCATTACGTAGGGTACTGAGATGTACAAGTACCATTGGTTTTCATTTAATGACATGGGGAATTATTGCATGTAGAACATCTACTTTTAGTACAGAATTGTTTGATCATTTAGGATATGAAATTTGGGATAATCTACTGCTTGTTAATATTAAATAATTATGCACCAGCCAGTTTGTCTTTGATCTGTTCACAATACTGAATTAGAGCTTGTTTAAAACCATAAATTAAAGGCAATCTGAGCATTAACTAATATTACCCTTCTATGTTTGCTCTATTCTTCAAATTATTTTATGAAATTAAAATAAAGAATTTCAGATTATATTTCTGTAGTGAGTCATACATCTTGTGAACTGTCATCACACCGAAGGCTCCGTTGTTCATCATTAATGCAAACATTTCTCTTTTTTTAACACTGTAGCAATTTCCTTTTGTATGCGTAAATATTGACAGTTGCCAAACAAAAGTACAATACTGAATAATAATTTATCATCTCCGCATTGTCCTCTATATGACCTTTACATTATGATGAGGTTGTATTGATATTTGCAATTTAACCAATTGTTTGAAGGTTTCCAATATGAAATATAAAGTTAATCTGTACAATTAATAAGATGCTTTCAAAATAAATTGCTTGCGCCATTAATTTGACAGCAGGTTTTTCTTTAGTAGAACATCTTCTGGTTAAGATGACTTGTGTAATCTATTACTAGTTTCTTGTGTCATTACCGTTGGCAAGGAAGGAACCAGGGTACCTCTTTGGGGGTTGTCAGTGCCTCCATGGGCCAATTTTCGGTGACGTTAATCACTGAGTAGTCTAAGAAGGTGACAATTCTTCTGTTTGGATTTTGCATTGGCCAATTTTCCAACCATTTTGGCAGATTTCACATTATGTAATATGTGCTCAACTCTGCTATCCTCTTGTGCTTTTGGCCCTTTGAGAGACATCCCTCAACCATTTTGGTGGTTGCAGGATGAAACTACTACAATACAATAAAAACTTTATTACCTCTCAGGGAAGCCTGCCTGGCCTTGATAGATATAGTACTAAAATATTCACATATTGTACAATATATTGCAGTAAAACTTCTTGGATCCGTTACTAATCATAAGAATAACCCACTATGCACAAAGACTTGTTCCAATGAGGTCTTTGTGGCAGTGATTGCATCCTTTTGGAAACAAAAACCACTACTGTACTTCTGCACTAAGATTCGTACATGTCTGGCATGGTCCACATGGGAAAATCACTGTCTTATTTTTACCTTCTACCCAAGAGTTATTAAATTGAATTGGGAACAAGTCATCTTCACAGTTAGCACAACCAACTATCATTACTTGACTGACATGCAATCAGTGGATTTCCCCCAATTTTTACAAATACACACATTGCTACAAATATTGTATTAAGAGTTACAGCAAATTCATATATCAGAAAGTCAGTTTAGGTATAGAGCCAAATTTAACCTAAGCCGCAATCACACTGGATATAGAGAACATTTGAGACATGTCAAGGCGGAACCACCAAGTTGTCACAAAATTGAGAAGTTGATATACTGTAGAAGCCATATTATGTTTTTTGTGAGCTTTTTAAGAAATTACTGTCATGTTGTTATGTGTTCTTATAAAAAAGTGTAGTCCCATCTAATCAAGTACAGTAAATTGAATCAGTATTGAAATTATTATATTTTGGGGTTTTCATTAAATGAAATGATTGCAAACTTTGAGTGCAGAATTATTTTAAACAATTTATGTAATAATATGCAAAATTGAGATGAATTGCGATCATAGAAATTATCCTTTTAAAAAAATTGAGGCCAGTCTTGGCAAAACCACCAAGTTGTCGCACAGGAAGTTATTGAGAAATAAGCAAATAAACAACAGGAAATGTCAACAAATAAAAAGAAATTTTGTGTATATTTTGTCCAAAAACTTCAGTTATAGATGTCTGATTTTGATGATTGAACCCCTTATCTTAAATCTTGCGAAAAGTGTACTATGGTTTTAATAATAACTCAGTTTTCAATTTTTCTACAACTTGGGGGCTTTTCGTGTCATGCCTCAATTTTTAAGATCACACAAGTATATGGCCATCTAGTGGTTCATAAAAAATAATTGTAAAGAACAATGCGTAATCTATTATTATCTAAAAGGAATTTAAAATCCTAAGGTAGCATTTTTTTTTTGCAATGCTTCAGTAGAATAAATATAATTTCAACTGTAGCCATGTCTTGTTAAATTAAGAATAGAAGACAAGTCCATATGTCATATAAATCAAGAAAAAACGAACCACTAGTTCATGCAAATAGACAGCACACAGATGCATCACCATAGAAACACATTAACTATGCAATCTTACAGATAGTATATCAAGATTGCGTCCTTATTTACAACACTTTGCCATCAGACGTAATTACCAAGTGTACGTTAGTATTAGTGAATCATTATTGCAGCACTGTTATAACAGTTTTACGTAATAACTCTTGTATTGATGCGCACATTAATGCATTTTTTTAGTTTGCCTGAAGAAATTTTGATCAATTTTTCCAATTATTAGTTCCTTCTCATTGTCTATTAAGCTAGAGTAAATTTAGAAAAATCATGGAGAAAATATTGTGCCTAAGCACGGAATTTCTGATTTTTTTTTCATTGTATTTTCTAAAATTATTACATTTTAAATTCCTAGTTCAATGTTGAGACAACAATGTGAATTTCTTACAATCTTTTAGATAGCTTTATATGTTTAGCCAAAAAGTCAGAAAATACGGAAGGTCATTCCTTCCAAAATCCACTCCAAAATTTAAATTCTTTTTGAAATGTATGTGTTTATTAATTCTAATAATAAACATGGTTAGTATATTTTAGATTTATTCTTGAATAGGGAAAAGATAATAATAATAAAAGCTAAGGTAATAGGCTGATCGTAAAAGTGTCATTTTGCACATGACAGGCAAGCGCACATACCTTGCCGTTGGTTACTAGACTCAAAATTTGAGCAATTTTGCCAAATTTGGGCTGTCCATATCTTCGAAAGCATTGACCCATTTTGCTAAATTTTCAGATTTAGCCATTTTAATTCACACCCAACATGTGTACCAATTTTTATCAAAATCACAATCGGTCGGGTTAAAACTTTTTATTTTTTTAGGTGATTTGACACGGAATGACCAGTAGATCGTATTCACGCAGATGCCACACAGGCTATTCCATTTAATAAAATCGCCATTTTGCACACGGCAGGCTTTAAAAATAACGATGCTGACCCTCATTTATAAGATTATAAGTTTTTTTAGGTAGATTGGACGTGGATTTAGATTCACTAACATCCTTGCTGTCATTCACCCATGTTAAACCTGTCTACAATCCTATGTCTGAAGCTGATCTAATACATTAAGCCCATGTTCCTCCAAGCCGGATCCAATACTGTCAATCAAACGTATCATCTTTGTTAATATCAATCAGTTCTGATAAAGTAATAGATATGCTATCACCTGTAGATTTCACTTAATGACTGTATATTAAGATGACTTCCTTTACAGATCACCAATAAAATGTTATGGCTTCCATTTACATTAAACTGCTTAATATCGTGATTTTTGATTTCTTTATATTCTCCTAGAATAAAAAATGATTTTTTCATTTTAAAAGTACTAGATGGATGTTTATCTCTTTTATATGTACCATATAGGTAGAGTCATCTTCCCTCAAACACACTAAACTGGATAATTAAGATCCCTTTATTTTCGCAGCCCTAAATTTTTGCAATTTTAAGATTTTTAATATTTTGTGACTTTTATTTTTGCGATGGGATGTTTAAAAAAAAGTAATTTTTGTGATTTTTAACTGTTATCACTTTGGACATAATTATTGTTATTTGTTCAGAAAATTATTTTTAGTTGAGGACCGTGATGTCAGTTTTAAAACTAGAGTGCCTGCTCACGATAACACTGCTTACTAGGCTCACCCCTATGCCTATCTATGCTTAAAGGGCAGGTTCACCCAAAAAATTATTATTCATAATATGTTTTAGTTAATCATAAAAAGTATATTCAGCCCTATTTGGGAATTTTAGGATTATTTTTCCCCTTGAGTTTCATGAACTAAAAAATATATATAAAAATAAACACTAGATTTCATCCCTATTCTTTTACATACAAAATAGCAAAGTGGGTAATTTTTTTTTATCAAATAAAAATGGCTACTTTACACTATATAAAAACATCAGAAATTAACAGTTTTGGTTAAAATACACAAGAGTAGTATCTTTCTATATATTTTTAGAACTACCGTTGATTTTTCACAATTTATTTAAAGTACCCCTCTTTCAGACAATTTGTATGTAAAAGAATAGGGATTCTATCTTGTAATTTGAACTATCCCCCCACTTAGCAATTTTCGTTTCACCTATACTTATGGTAGGTAAAATGAATCGTAAAAATTCAGAAACAGGGCTGAATATACTTTTTATGATAATCTAAAACATATAAGGAAGATAAGTTTTTTGGAAGAACCTGCCCTTTAAGCCCTTTTTGCTTGAGAAATTCTATGATTTTATCCACCCATTGCCAAGTAGAATTATGGCTCTTCATTAGGCTATGATGGTTTATTGACCATTTATGGGAGATATCACTTTGGGCGGGCTCCCAAGCTTATCAAATTTTCTCCCGGAATTTAGTTATTCTCAAGGAATTTCTCCATGTTTTTTAAAGGTTTCACAATTAAAGTAGAAATTGGCCTATTTTTTTAAATATTGCTTGACAATAAGCAATTATAAAGGTTAATATTTGGTGAACAGTAAAAACCATATTTTAACATTGAAAAAATATGTCAAAAACTATTGTTTCATAATACGCAAGGTGTTGATCTTATAAATAAAGGTACACAATTTACAAAAGGTGTTTGGATGACCACCAGAAAATAACCAGGAATTTTTTTTATATAAATGAGACCCCTGCATTTAAGATGACTCCACAACACACTCTAAATATCATATTTCCACCATATAGTAAAAAAAAGTTTAGTTATATATTTTCCACAAAAATATAGATAGGCCTAAAGTGTTTCCCATTCCTGTTTAAATGTAGCTATACATTTAAAATGACTTCCTTAACAGGTTGTAGACATCAAAGATTTCAACATTTTCACTTTCGTACCATTGTATTTCTACAATTTAGTAAAAAAAAAACGGTTATTATAAATTTCCCACAAAAATAGGCAATATTGTTTTGGCCATTTCTTTTCAAAAACATGTTATGCATTTAAGATGACTTCCTTTATAGCTTTTAAACAATAAGGATAAAAACATTATTACTTTCATCATCATTGTATCACTACTATTTAGAAAAGTCTAAAGTTTATTTTCCACAAAAGTAGAGATAGGAATGTTTTTTCATTTCTTTTAAACATAGCTATATATTTGACTTGAATTCCTTATTGTAAACTTCTAAGGCTGGTATTCTTGAAAGTTAGTCCAGGACTAACCCTAGAACAGCACTAGTTGATCCTGGACTATCCATAAACCTGGTGCCTTGACAAACAAAATTTAGAATGCTTTAGTTCATGGTTGATATCAGGACAAACGTTAGATGCCTTTGAGAATACCATAGTCAGTTAGCCCCAGATTAAATCTGAATTTAGTCATGGACTAATGTTAGTCCGCGCTTTCGAGAATACAACGAGCCTAAGATTCTAACATTGCTTTCATACCATTGGATTATATTTATTATTTTTTATATTATATTTCCCACAAAAAGTAGAAATGGTTTGGTCATTCTCTTTTAAACATGCTATACATTTAATGACTTTCTTAACAGATTTTAAACATTACAGGTACTAACATTATTGCTGTCATACCATTGTATCTCCACCATTATAGTAAAACAAGTTGAGATTATATATTTCCCATAGAGTTATACCCAATTCACATGTAAAAAAATCTTACCAAATGTAACAAAATGTAACAAATTGTTACATTTTATAGCGCTTATGAATGCTGTTAAAATCTCAGAGAATCTAGGAAAATCTCGGAATATCTCGAAATCTTTACCAGCCTCGAGGCTGGTAAAGATTCCAAGATATTTCTAGATATTACCTGATGCTTCTGCGCATGCGCAATAATGCTGCTCGATTAAAAAACAATGGTCTTTCGCGGGGTTTCGTTGTTGTTACACCGGGATCGTAATATGGACAAATCTTTTCTATCAACGCTAATTATTAAGGCATATAAATGAACGCCGGCGTGATTTTAAAAATGATCTCTCTAGAATTACTAAAAACCATCAGAAACAACAGAGGTTTTGTTGACGATGTTGATTTCTTCGAATGTTTACCGTGATGGTACTGCAAAAGGCAATTGGAAGTCCGCGATAACCAACTCCGGTCCGCCAAGCTCATGAATGAATGGGCCTAGGCTCTAGGCCTAGAAAAATTTATAAAATTAGTACCACAACCAGTACGCATTTGCTGTGAATATATTGTTTTCCTGGTTCTTTTAAATGACCTTCGCATTATTAGACATTACTTATTTATGCGTGTGAATGCATTGATATCTCGGTAGGAAAAATTCAGGAGATATCCTGGTTACATTTTGTTACATTTGGTAAAGATTTTTGTACGTGTGAATCGGGCAATAGACATGTTTTTCCATTCCTATTATACATAGCTACACATAATAAGGTGATTTTGTAAACATCTGAGATTCTAACACTATCGCTTCCATACCATTGTATCACTACCATTTATTAAATAAGAAGTCTAGACTATATATTTAGATTCGAAAATAAAAATCCTTTAATTATTCAAATTTAGATTAAAAACATATGGACGGCCAACTTTCACATTCTCGGCTTTATCTTTGTGGAATGAGATACCCATGTCCATTCGAAACTCTCTCAAACTCGATTCTTTCAAAACAAACTTGAAAACTTATTTGTTTCAATCCGTTACTCTCTTCTATCATCCTTTTTCTCATATTGCTCTGGTTATACAATCTGCGCCATTGATTTTGGAATTGGTGCATTACAAGTGTTTTAATATTATTATTATTATATTTCCCACAAAAATATACAATAGAAGATGGTTTGGTCATTCACTTTTAAACATGCTATACATTTAAAATGACTTCCTTAACATATTGTAAACATTATAGTTACTATTGCTTTCATATCATTGTATCTCCACCATTTATTAAAAAAAAGATACTGTAGATTGCATATTTCCCATCAAAGTTATTGCTTCCATACCGTTGTACCGCTACCATTTATTAATAAAAATGTTTAGATTATATATTTTCCACAAAAATAGAGAAGATGGTTTGGTCATTCACTTTTAAACATGCTACTGTATACAATTTAAGATTACTTAACAATTCAAACCTTATAGAAAGATACTAACATTATTGCTTCATATCATTTTATCTTCACCATTTAGTAAAAATAAAGTAGATATAGGAGTGTTTTCCATTCCTATTAAGCATATCTATACATTAAGGTGACAGACAATGGAAACATTAAAAATTCTAGCAATATCACTTCCATAGCATTGTAAAGGTTTAGATTATATTTCTCACAAAAATAGAGAAGATGGTTTGACCATTTTCATTTTAACATGCTATACATTTTTCTTAGATTACAAAGTTCGGATTTATTTCTCACAAAAATAGAGGAGATGGTTTGACCATGGTTTGACCAAACTTCCTTTACAGATTGTAGCCATCAAAGATTCCACCATATCACATTCTTATATATAGCTTAGTTGGATTTCCTACATGTTTATATTCCTTTGACATATAGATGTATTATTGGTTGTCTAGACACATGTTTAAAAACTTGTGACCCTATAATTACTAATGTCTTTAATGTTTTTACCAGTTGTATGTTGTTTTTTTTTCTTGGATTTATATTTCATCATCAACATCTGCCCTAACTTGTAACCCTACTAATGTCTTTAATGCTTTTACCAGTTGTTTTTTATGATGTTATTTTTTTTTTTTGATTTATATTTCATCATCAACATCTGCCCTACGCACCAACCTTCCGACCAGGGTAGAGATAAGCTGATAGATGATATATTAAAAAAAAAATTGTAAATAGTTTCTTTAGTTTATAGCAAACAAGCATTATTTATACCATATGAATTGTAGTTTTATTTTTATTTAAATAATTTATTATTAGTGAAATTTAATTATCTGTTTTTAACAAATTTCCAGCAAATACTTCCAGAATTTAACTCTACGGCATTTTGATACTTTTGTCTTAGTAAATTTTATACCTTCATCATTCTTAGTTTAATGTAGGTCTAAGTTTTGTAAAACCTTCTCTTCATAAAAATTTAATATTGAAAATACTTCTATGAATTTTAAAATTCCATTATGTATTTGACTTTAAACTACATTATAATGATTTTATAGTACCTCTGTTTTTCTCCGTTTGAATAGTAATCATGTAATGTAGGTTATCTTGCTGTAGATACCTTCTCTTCATATTGAAAAATAATATGAAAATACTTCTATTAATTTTGACATTTTATTAAATGTATGTGACTTTAGACTTGTGCTTTTCTTTATCATTTTCCTTTTGAAATGCTGAACATGTAGGTTATCCTCCATCTCTGAAAATTATTTTAATTAATGAAATGTTTTTGACTGTGTGTAATTTTTCACATTAAAAAAAAAAAACATCTGACAATCTCCAATATTTTTATCATTGAATTTTCAAAAAGGCAAACATGTGAATTATTATGTTGGATCTTATCTTTTTTTTCCATGAAAGTTAAGAAAATACTTTAAATTGTTGAATTAATAATAATAACAATTAAGTATTTTATTTCCCTACCTTTTTCTACACATGGTGTTTTTAATAACTTAGGATGTTTTGTGTTTTTTGGGTGTATCTGTTTTAACTGATTTTTACGTAGTCTTTATATGGCCTACAGTATGTATACATGTACTTATTTTGAAAGTTTATATATTACAGATTGTAATTTACTCACAATTCAATGTTCTATTATAGTGAGTAGAAAATAAGTCAGAAATAAACTAAAAATTAATGTTTTTGACTACTTTACTCTATCATGCTTATATCTGATGCTGCACAGTATGTTATCATTGACTTTTTAATGAGCCAAACATGTCATAATGTAGGCTACATTCTGAAATACCATCTTTCATTGAGAGAAAATATTTCTTAGAATTTTCAAATTCATTCAATGTTAAACTACATAGTTTGAGATAATAATTAAACTCACAGAAAAAAATAGTGCTTTTATTTTTCTAAATACTTTTGATGTTTTTGTCTTACTAAAGGTAGTAATCACTATTCTACTTTCGACAGACTAAAAACCAAATGCGTAATGTTTGCTATCTTAAATTCCTTTTATCCTTAAATTATATTGATCTTAAAATGTTTGAACATACTTCTTGTTAAACAGAAGAAATATGCCTGGAATTTATAGTACTCCACATTTCAGATACAATATTATCTGAAACTAGCACTGCAAATATTAATTAATTAAAGGGACATTTATAGTTTGTAGTCCTAATACACTTAAAATACCTTACGGGACCACATTAGAATTATTTAATTGTAGTTATGCAGTAACAATAAAATTGCTATAATTAAAGTCTACTGCAGTTACTACAGTAATCTAGTACAATTGTTTCCTTTGGTGTTCACTGACACAAAAATTCACATCTCAATGTGTTGTTTTCCATGTAATTCTTTTTCAGTTACTGAATTAATACTGTTGTAACTGGATTACTGCAGTAACTGCAGCCAGGGGAAGATTTAGGGGAGGCGCAGCCAGCGTGTTCCCCCTGTTATCGCCAAAACGTAGTCGCGCGCCCCTTACGCACCATGTGTAAATTTGACCACAGGGGCACCAGGTGTAAATTTGACCACAAACAGCCAAAATAGGGCACCAGAACCCGGCAAACCTGGGGTAATAACCCTTTTTTTGTTTTTTTTTTAGTTTCTTTGCTAATCTAGGGTATAAGTAGAGAGCTACTCTTTAGTGTAGAATGTCATAAAGCAGGAAATTAATGTAAGAATTCTTTAAGGGGTACTTTTATCTTGTTACTATCAATAATCTAAAGCCAGTTTTCTTGTCGATCGCTATTCCAAAATCGCCGATTCAAAACGGTGTTTTTTTTAATTGTTCTAAAAAGTTCAAAAATTAACAATAAAATTAATATCACACTGGACTGCTATATTTTCTCTATTTACTATGCTGTGCGCAACGAAATTTGTATATCTTCGCAACGAATTAAAATCCAAATAAAACAAATTTAAAGAACTTTTCAACTGCAATTGTTATATATTATTTAGATAATTGTATATTTTATGTTTTGAAGCAAGTTACAACTTTCAAAAATTCAATAAGTAAACAAAATGTGTGATTTATTTCTAGGCCCAAAACATGTAAATCTTGCCGCGGCCGCATGTTGCCTCGCAAGCACCCCAATTTAAAGATCCAAATCGTCAAACTTGAACTCGGTTTAAGTTTGACGATTCGAATCGTTAACTTTTGTTGACGTCAGGATTAACGTTGAGAATGACACCTTTAACTGTCAATCGTTGTGAAAATCGTTATTTTTCAAAATCGCCGTTTCAAATCGCCGTTTTTGAGATTAACGATCAACAGGAAAACAGGCTTTAGGTAGTCTTTTTGTAGAGAGTTTGCTTTATGATATTACAAGAAATTTTAATAGATTGATATTTTCGAACACATTGATGTTTAACAAGAGCTAGAATTGGTTAATAGAGGGCGTGATGGCTAGCTAGATAATTCAAGAATAAACTATAACTCGTACATAAACGATGTCATTCTTCTCATTAAGGATAATACTCCTTAAAAGTTGTAGCTGCTATGTTTACGTACAGTTGTACAGTAACATTTAGTGAAATGAAATTGCCTCACAATGTTTATTGTTGTTGCATTTTATAATGAATTTTATGTTTCTGAAGCAAAATAAAACACATGTTGTACAGCATCTTTACTTTAGAAGTACCAACAAGATTAAAGTATCTTTCAGCAGTGGCACATCCAGGAGGTTTCACCAGGTGACATGGCAACCCAAAAAATGGTTGATAGGGCCGCGTCTAAAGCCGGGCACTCACTGGATTGTGCGATGGTCGCACAATTAAGCCGCCACTCTCTGTGTGTGGTTGCCAGATGCAATGACAGTCTTCTTTTCGTGATCATTTTTTTAGTGATTCAAAAGGGAAATCACTAAAAAAGTACTGTTGGCCGACGAGTAGAAGACTAAAAACCGCACACACAGGGAGCGACGGTTTAGTCGTCGTCGCATGACGAAGTGAGTGGCCGGCTTAAAAGTACCATAAGCCTAAAAGTGTTGCCGACTATAAGAGGGACATCACCAGAGAAAATGAACACTGACAACAAGTGTGAAAGTGACAAAAATGATCGCAAAATATGGCAAAACCTTTTTTTTTCTCATAAAATCCAAATACACAACTTGTTGGCTGGTTGGACTATGATTCAGGCCGCCAAAAATTGGGCCCGACGCACCTGCGACCTCCAAATGGGAACCCCCTGATTCGTCCCTCCGTTCTTCACTAATATTCAAGGAAGAGAGGACGAGAGTACTAGTGCATGTACTTTAAAAACTAAAGTACCACATTGCTTCAGATTCTCTAAGATAACTTACAAAAAGCACCATTAGTTGAATAACATTGTTGATTTCCAATTCTATTCTTTCATTGCGATAAAGAAGTTACAAAAATGAGGTATACAAACCACTTTCTTTCTGGCAAAGACCCATACATGCCAACATTGATGATAAAAAAATGGAGATTTTTGGTGTGGTGCGAAACACCACTGATTGTGGTATGCAAGTTGGGTGGGGAGGATGCAGTCTCATCTGCCATGATGTCCTGAAGTCAAAACCCGGGTCTCACACCAACAGTGTGGGATGTCTGATCTAAAATAACCAGGCATCTTGTAACTACAGTCATTGCGTGGCACTCGTAGTCCACATTGGCTGTTTAATTGCAAACATAATAATAAGAAATATACAATTTTATTTTTTAAAATGGGCGAATATGTAAGAATCCAGGAGAAAGAAAACGACAGACCAGACGACAAAATGGGAGTCCCCCGGCCAAAACGTGTGTGTTGGCATGTATGACGACCCATTTAAATTGAGAAAAACCTACTGTAGTGCGAACAGGGACATTAAATCATACCTAATATAACAGACATTGTACTGTCTACAATTCTTCCATAAGACAGTTTTATATAGTAGTGTTTATTTATTCTGCTTGTTTATTCTGTTAACACTGAGATTGTGTTTGACAGTTCAGCTATGGTTCATGGGAATATTATAATTATTATTGTATAATAATAAATTTGTTGGATCATTTATTCATCATTTCTTGCTGGATGAAACCCCTTTTTCCTGTAGATGCTAAATGCAGTGCAACAAAATGCATTTTTGTTGGTGATTTTGGACATTAAATTTGAAGAAGTTGATAAAATTTAAGTCATGTTTCAATTTCCATTCTTTAATATGCTGTGTGAGATGAATGCCATGCTTCACATTAACTATAGTAAAGGAATATTGACTGCTACTGTGGATGGGTTATAGTTGAAATTATAGGCCCCAGGTGCTATAAAAACTGCTATAACCCGAGGCGCTTGCGCCGAGGGTTATAGCAGTTTTCATAGCACCGTGGGCCTATAATTT
>JAOTQE010081235.1:0-15696 GCA_025631205.1 Nesometra sesokonis
ACATTAGATAGTCTCTCTTCACATAGGCTTCTATGAATGGATGTCTTGTTCGAGGCAAGAAATCCTGTTTTCCACACTCAGTACCTTTTGGGTTCTAAGCCAATTGGGAAGCAAATTACTACTTATTTTTTTTTTGTTTCAGCTTAATTCTTATGTCGCTATATAATCTGACAATTAACAAGAGAGGATTAAAGTACATATCAGGCAAGCCATCTATCATAAATCCACTTGTTATGTTATTAAAAGGTGAGTATCTTTTTACAATTATTGTACAAAACACCAGTCTGTTGGTCTGTCTGACCGTGTTTTTTCAAGCCGTTAGGTTTACCAGGGTGCGTGTCTTTGAATTCCTCATCTTTTAATAGTGGCGAGGAAACTTGCCGTTTGATGTGAAACAAAATAAAAAATCTCATTGATCCAAATGGGAGTGGTTGGTGCAGTGGTGTTCTTAGGAAAGAGATTTTATTCATGTTCTTTCTCCATCCAGGAATAGAAGTGGGTACCTGCAAAGTGCAAATGCTACATATGCTGTAGCTGTAAAATTATGGGAGCAATGTATGTTTTTAAACATTTGTACCAATGACTGGGTTATAATGTGAAAACTTAAAAAGATGCTATACAGTAAACTCTCCAAAAACCGATGCAAACATAAAACCAGAATTCACACAAAACCATCCCTTTGAATAAAATAATTCTGTTAACATGGTATATAATGGTAGTGACAAGGTAGATATAGGTAGTTAACATGGTCAACCCTAGAAAATACTACCCTATCAAGGGATGCTACCAAGGATATGGTCAGCAGTGCTCTACAAGTATACATATGAAAATGCAGCCAGGTATTTCTCTGTGGTTCTAGGCAGATCTCCATAGTAGTTTAACATGGTAAACCTAAGGTGTTATTTTTTTTAAAGGGAAACGTGAAACCAATGTAAATAGGTTAACTTGACTTTGAAAAAGCAAACAAAGGTTGGTTTTGGGACACACTGTATAAGATAAACCTATTATTATTAAGATAAACCTATTGTTATCCATGTATCTCTGTCTGTTTATCCATTTTTTTCATTCATTCTAATATTTTTATATTTTTCTATAATTATAGAAGACTGCTCAACTGAGCTGAAGCTTCATTGCCTTTTACTCACACAATCTCTGATAACTGACCAGGAAAACACCACCTTCCTACAACATGTTAGGAAACTGGTAAATATGTAGTATATTTTTTTGTGTGAAAATATAATTAAAACAAAGTTCTCATAAGCATGATAGTTCTGATTCTGAGCTCTCTGAAAAAATAATCATAATCTATTAATCACATGGGTGCTTCTAAAGCTCCTCATCAGAGCTACAAAATATACTCATTCAGTTACATTATTACTCACCTTTTGTACACAAGTGGCTAGAGGACATTCAACAGTTACACATTTTTTGGCCAGACTAGACCATCCAAAACATTTTTTGCTATTTGAGGCATGACACGGCAAAACCACCAAGTTGTAGAAAAATTGAAAATTGAGTTTTTGTTAAAACCATATTACACCTTTCGTAAGCTTTCAAATGAGGGGTCAATTATCAAAATCCGACATCTAT
Organism: Nesometra sesokonis; assembly: GCA_025631205.1. Classification (NCBI taxonomy): domain Eukaryota; kingdom Metazoa; phylum Echinodermata; class Crinoidea; order Comatulida; family Antedonidae; genus Nesometra; species Nesometra sesokonis. Next base: position 1,591 of record JAOTQE010081235.1, read on the forward strand.
AACTGAAGTTTTTGGACAAAATATACACAAATTTCCTTTGTATTTGTTTATATTTCCTGTTGTTTATTTCCTTATTTCTCAATACCTTCCTGTGCGACAACTTGGTGGGTTTGCCATGACTAGCCTCATTTGTACTTTCAGCTTGACCACCCCTGTACATACTCAATGTTCTTTTCCTCTCAATATTTTTTAGATAAACTGCATACAATATGCATACATAAAACCCAACCTGGGTTACCCCATCCCTGTACACGTTTTTATGCATTTTAACACACCACTCCCTACCTCTCTGTGTATATGTAATTGTTGAATGCCCCCCACCCACTTTGTGGCTTGTTGATTAACATGCTTGCTGTCCAATCCCAAAGTCCTGAATCCAAAGCTCATTTGGTTTTTTTCTCACATCTTGGCAATATTTAATAGCACTTCAACCCCCAAGACTTGTAATGAGACTGCAAGTTGCGAGTTGGGTACTTACTGTTGGTTGCAACAAAACATAACAATGGAGAACTAAACCAGTGCACTAGTTTTTGAGATATTGTAGTAGACAGACAGACATACAGACAGATTCAGTTTTTTGTAATTAGGCCATACCCTCTCCATAAGTAGCAGAGTTCCTGAAATAAATCTGAATATTCATGTAATATTGAATGCCTTTGAGGACGATACCAAAAAATATTGTTTAAGCTGTGGCACAATATTGAACGAGTCGATGACGAGTTCAATATTTTGCCACAGCGAGTACAATATTTTTCGGTATTCCCCGAAAAAAAAAAAAAAAAACAATTTTATGACTTGTTGTGCATTCGCCACTTACAGTAAAAACAATTCTCTCGCTTGGTGAAGTGACATCTTCGGTCACAACGGCAAAATTGAATAATAATAATAATACTGTATAATATACTGTAGTTGACTACTGTGTTATTTTCTTATTCAGCTAACAGTCAATATACTTGACAAGTTATGTAGGAGCCAGAATGATGATGTACGCAAGGTGGCCATGGAGATGCATCAAGACTTTAGATTGTTCAGCAATGAGCAATGATGTTTACAACACAGAATGAAATATAAAAGTGTTTCTTATAAACCAACAACCATTGAGTTTATGAAGGAGCTTAAGTAATTAAGTTTCAAAATAGGTGTAATGTCGTGTACATTGCAATAAAAAATAAAAGATCGCTGTGATATTTACATTTTACTTTTCAACTAATATGTCATAAAAAGTTCAGTTATCAGGTGAAGATCCAGCATTGAGATTGGGGATGAGGCCCCCTTAAATCTCAATTTTGTTTCTCAAAAGTAAAACAAAAGAAAAAAAACCTACTTGCAATAGCAGGTCAGACCTTGCTCCTAGGGGTCCCTACATATAACCGTTGTGCATTTAATATTTCGATATTAGTCCTCTGTCATCAAAATAAATTTTTTTTGGTCAATTTTGGTATGTCTTAAGCACAGCCTGTTAAGCACCCCTTAAATCTTTCAATGTTTATAATAAGACAGGAAAAAAAGCTATCCTCTACAGAATATGCGTGGTATGTCCTGGAACAGAAAATTATCAACCAAATTTTTCTGTCGCAACGATGGGTGGTGCCTTTTTTGCTAAATGCAAAAATGCGCTAAACAATTACCACTAGCCTACAAAAGAAGCATTGCTGATTTTGGTCTCTAACAGGGGCGGATTTATTATCGTCAAAACGTAGTTGCACCTCTCCCCTTATATTATGTGCGCCTGGTCAAAAATTTACCAAAAAAACCCAAAATACGGAACCAGAGCACCAAAATGGGGGAATGACTTTTTTTTTGCTTGTTGGGTAAAAATTAGCAACTACGCCCACCCGAACTGAAAGAGTGCACCCCCTTTCGGTGGATCCTGGATTCACCCCTGTCTAAGCTTATGGTATTGTACCTCAATATTTTAGATTTAAATTTACATTAATAATTACTAAATTTAACTCCTGTAATATATTGTGAGTTTTGATGGTAAATTACTACATATAGTGTCTCATTGCAAAAAGCCTATTATAAAGAATAATACAGTATTGCAAAATCATTCAGGCATAAAATGACTAATAAACAACAAAGGGTGGCACCAATTGTGATGAATAAAGTATAGTACAGTACTCTATACCCTTTAAAAAAAATAACACTCTTGAACTAGGTGGGTCTACCATGTTACATTACTATGAAGATCTACCTAGCAGCACAGTAGTGTTATTGGTACCTTAAAGTCATTAAGTGATAGTTGTGTTGTCAGTTTAATTAGTCTGAAGCTCTATTAATAGCTGCATTTTCCCTGTAGTCTCCCTTGAGAGGGGAGATGACCTTGTGTTAATTGAGAAATTTATGGGTTTTGATCATAATAGGATAATAATGTTAATGTTATGTGAATGGTAGTTTTTATAGGATTAACCCTGTTGACTACCTAGATCTACCTTTTACTACTATTATCTACCATGTTAACCCTAGTTGGAGAGTGTTATTTTTTCAAAGGGTTAAACAAAGCTTTAGTGGTATACTTGAACACTTAATAACTTTTGATATGTTAATTAGGTAGTTTATGCCAGTCTTTTTTAATTTATTACTTGTCATTATATGAAATCACACAAGTCCATTGATATAATCAATATAATCAATTGATTTAATAACATTATTTATAATTATATTCAATTATGTAATGTTTTATGAATATTTTATAATTGTTAGGTTTTGAATTTAACAGTTGACTGATACCAAAAAAAATGAATTTGAATTTAACGATTTTGTGTACTGTACTCTGTTGGATCGTTTTATTTTTTGCTACTAAAATTTAATATATTCCATAAATAGTATTTTTATGCAGTAAAAAAAAAATTTATAGCCCTCCACACAACACTCAGAAGAATAGTTATCTTACACACAACACTTGGTCACATGACTCCATGGGTCGTGAGTAGTTGAGTCGCTGGGTTGTGAGATGTGTTATTGGGGAGCTGGTGTTATTGACCGAACTGTGTCGCTGGCGAAACACAAAGTGGCTATTCCCATTGATTGAGAGGAAGCTCCATCGAGAGTGGTTTGTTGCATATCACACATGTTGAAAACACTCTTGATCCGTCATTAACATGTAGGCTCGGGTCACAAACCAACTGTCCACTGGAGGGCAATCTAAGACATGAACGCGGGGGCGGATTTAGAGGGGGAACATCCGGTGCGCTCCACTCTAATATGTTAAAAATGTTAAAATCTAAAATCTAAAATGTTACCTCAACAATAGAATAGATGCAAACTTCATACAAGTATTGGTTAAGTTAGTTGAAATACGTGAAAAGAACGGTCTTTTTCCTCGTTAAATTTGAAACACTGAACACGCCCACCTGACCGGAAATTTAGCCCCCCCCCCCACCTTTCACATGACCTTGGATCCGCCCCTGTGAACGTTATACCAAACGATGACAAAATTTGTTTTATGTGACAAAAAATATATACATAATCCTTCATTTAAAGCAAGTTTATTGGCATTTCTTATAACAAATCTGAACGTTCGATAATTGTTAAAATTAACACAATGTAACTACTCTATAATGTTAACAACAGGACCATCAAAAGTTAAAAATTAAAAAAAATCAATTCTCTTTTATACATGTGTTAAATTATTTTATCTTAATCTTTGAGTTGTATAGCTAATGCTTACAGTGCGTCCAGATTAGATTTTAAAAGTATATCACACAATATGATGCTTAACCCTTTCTTTGACACACTATCATCAAATGAGGCTGCAGGTATTTACAAGAACAAAAACTGCCAGAAGTTTTGCAGAAAATATAAAAAAAAAAACAGAAAATGTTTAAAGCTTGCTTCCTACTTGAAAATAACAAAAATGTCCTTTCATTTAATTTCAAGGTAACATGACAAACATGCCCACACCAAATGCTCACACAAAAATTGGCCTAAATTACTGATTTTTTTTTTATCTTGTTAGAATAAAACATGTTTATACTGGCAAGTTTTTTGAGTGTCCCTTGGCAACAACTACCTCGAGGGGTGGTTCTTAGTGGTGACTTCGGTGAGAAGTCACCACGGTACCCTGGTTGATCTCCATAGTTCATTGTTGTTGACACAAACTATGACCAAGAGACATTCAGTGATTTCAGTTCACGCTGTTTAAACCTGACCTGTTGACAACACTTTTGTGCGGAGTTACGGAGTAGAAACAAGATGTTATGGTGATCCAAATCACCCTCACCCAAAAAAAGGTAAAAAATAAAAGGCCGATAGTGTGTCGAGAAGAAACATGCTTAAACAGCCATCGTACCGCTGCTGTTTACTTTACATGAACTAAATATATCAAGCTATACACTGAAATCACCATACACCAGACAAAATAAACTTAGAACACTTGGAACAGCCATTTAAAACAGATTTATAGTGAAGTAATACATTACAATTATGAGGCATCACCACTAAATGGGTCTCATGGTAGGAAAATTTGAAATTGAGTTATTGGTACTTTCTATTAGAGGATAAGCTGAAATCTACACTTTAAATCATAAAAATGGATAAAAAAATATGAGAATTCGAAATTTTTAAGAAATACGGTTTTGTGAAAATTGGCCATAAAGCTGAAAGTAAACAATTAAAATACTATAAATGTGCACGAAGACACTTTCCTGAATGAAAAATGATCTAAAAAGTATGTTATAATGACATAAGTACCATAACTGATTCAATCTAAATTTGTCAAAAAAGTGAATTCAGATCTATTTTGGTGATTACAGTATCTCAATTTGATCTCACCTATGATGCGACTCATTTTGTGGCGAAACTTCTCAATTAGTCTGCTATCAAATACAACTGTTCTCAATAAGCACAGCATAGATATACAACATTAAGGGAAAATCTCCATAACACCCTCAGACTGAAAAGGGTTAAGACTTCTAGAAGCTTTACAAAATATCTATTATACCTCCCATAGTTCTGAAATTGATCTAGAGCACTTCAGGTTCTAAAATTTGTTCATTTAAATGGGAAAACAATATGGAGTTCCTCTATTATGCTTTAACATTAAATTCACACTTACTAAAATTTACTAAAATGTTAAAAAATTATAATTTGTATCTATTTTTTATTAAAAATAATTTTTTCATAGTATTTTACAGTGATGTACATTATAAACAAAATGTCACATTAAACAATTGGTTATGCATGTTTTTGTGTTGACCTTGTCGCTATCATAATGCAATTACATTTGTTGATGTTTAACACAAAAGTTGAAAGACTTAAAATTGTTTTGGTCTATCAAATCTCCATCAAGGCTTTGCACAACTTACTAAAAAAAAAGAAAAAAACATCTTTTTTTATTACAACTCTGATGTATTAACTGTATATTTATGTTATAATCCAATATAAAACTACCAAAACATGAAACACTAACCAAATTTATGATTGACAATTCTGTAATTATTGCCAAATGAGAACCTATGATTGCTAATGAGATTATTAACCAGTTTGCTAAACATTAGAATCAGAATTAACATGAAATGAAAATGACTGCTTTGCCTGTCATTTCTTTCATCGCTCTATGATGAAAAATCCTGCATTTATTAACAATGTTTTATGATAGCATGATCAACATCAACATGTTTTCAGTTTTGTGGTGGGTACAAATCATTTTTTGGTTTTACGATGAAAAATCCTCCTTTAATCAACATTGTATTACAATAATGTTAACATCAACATGCTTTAAATTTTTGTGGTGGGTGCTCATATTACTTAATGCACATTGTGAAACATTTGCATCAAAGTGTAACCCGGCACAAATGGTCATGTGTGGAGCTTTTATCAGACTTTGCACGTCAAATTTTTAGTGAGCAAACTGACATGCGTAACAGTCAACAAAATGTTTGCTAATTTAGGCATTAATTCATGGAACTACCTATAATAAATGTGGAAACGTGCATGGACACAACCTTAGTGTGCAGGTTAAACTACCTTCGCCAATCAGATTGTTCAAAATTCTCACGAGACAGGATACTCTACATGTACACTTGGCTCACAGTTGTGGGAAACCAAGAAGCAGAGCAAAATTCCATGCCAGGCCATTTACTCAGCACTACTGCTTAACCCTTTCACTACCCGGTGTCATTCCCACCTAATGCCAGATATATATGAAAAATAGGTGATTTTTGTCAAAAAAATACTAAACGATATGATTTCAAAATTATTTTTATGTGTTAGGGTGGGTAGGATGTTGGCTTATTTTGGCAGGGGAAACAATTGGAAATTTGCATAATGATGATGTCATGGCATACATTTTGATTCAATTTTTCATGAAATCTGTGGAAATACTTTTTCTCCAAGAAATGTTTATTAGATACATTTTTGACACTGAATCAAAATGAATTGGAAATTTGTCATGTCAAGGATGGTGTAAAAAATAAAGGAGGCAGGTTTAGCAATAGCCAAGTATGCTAAAATAACAATTTATCATACACCAGTGCTACTGGTGGCAGGCCATTTAACAACATTTTATTACCCCCGTAGTACCGGGGGGTGGGGGGCAGGCAGTGAAAGGGTCAAGTGTACACCAGGCTTTAGTTTATCAACTATAGTAAATCTCTTTTCAAGCATACTTAATTTAAAAGAATATTGACTGTATATACTTATTATATATATTTATGTGTGTAACCCTTTATGAGGTATTATATTCTAGACCAAACATTTCAACTGCACTGATTGATTGAAAGAGCGCCATGTGATTAAAAATATTCCTACTATTTTTGCATGTTGGCATGTTTGGTGCTTCATGGAGTACTTACTATTCATCAAAGTGACGTCACTTTGCGATTAGTATACTATTTTCGGAAGTGACATAACTAACATTTTGTGTTGACTTAAAAGTCTGTGTCCTGTGACGTGATGAAATATACCTGCTTTATCATAGCCTGGTACACCACCCCAGAGCTTACGGGAAAATAGCGCCATCATTTGATATCGATAGGGTATTTGTTTATAGATAAATTGTCAAGATGGTACCTCCAGAAGCACAAGCCCTGATAGACGTTTTGATCATTCAACTTACGACGATTAATGAAAGATCGAATTGGATTGAATTAAAAGTTACGCCATTTCTCTTTAAAATGCTTGATCTAAAGTATAAAACAAATGTAAAACTACGGGCCTCACTATGTCCAAAATAGTACTATTAAATATAGTACTATTTGTACTAATAATACTATTCACTTCAGGGCTGAACCCCTCATGAAATAGTACTATTTTGGAGGCACCTCTGCCCATAGTTTCATCCAGAAACTCTCAAGGCAACATATATTAACAGTTTCTGTGATTTGGTAATGCTACCTACACTTCTACCTACATCAACACACAGAAATATATTTTTGAATTAGCAGTTTAAAAAGTATCAACATTGTTTACAGCTTGTATGCAACAAATTTGGATTCTGTGTTAATACACCTTAAGAGATAATCCCTATGTACATGGTAAGCAATTTAACTAATATTTTTATATATAACTTTGAGTTGATTTATATACATAAGCTATACAATGTATGATCATTGGCATAACTAGCGGTTGTGTTATACCAGTACCCCTTGTTCCGTATCTGTATCTATTAATTGTGTTATGCCAGAATCCCTCATCCCCTACCTGTACCTTGTGGTTGTGGTATGCCGGTACCCCTCATCCCCTACCTGTACCTAGTGGTTGTGATTTGTCAGTAATCCTCTACCCCTGCCTGTACCTAGTTGTTGTGGAATGCCAGTACACCTCGTCCTCTACCTGTTCCCCGAAACATTTCTTGAATCTGTTTTGTTTTTTCTTCTGCTGAGGTCTTGCCAAGACTTGGAAAGTGTTGAGTTGTGTTGTTTAATCCAGGTCCTGCTACTGTCAAGATAAAAGTTTTAATTATCAGGGATGTCACCACGCTGGACGGCCCCGTCTGGCACTCGACTTTTCCGTCCGGCATTTCTAGGCTAGCGACCACCACTATTATTCTTAAGCATTTCTAGGCTAGTGACTACACCACTATTATTTCTACCCTTAACAATTGTCAATTTCAATAAAATATGCGACTGATACGTCGAAAAACAATATCCTAGTCTTATTACTAAAACAAAAGATTACAGCTTTTGTTCTATGGTCACGTTTTGTAATGTAATGAAATAACTGCCCTTCTTTATTTTTCATCGCACAGCATGAGTCATTGTGTGCGTATGGGTGGGTCACGGTTCACGAAAAAGAGGGCGCTGTTTGCCGTCCGGCACTCAAAAAAGCTGGTGATATCCCTGAATTATAGAAGTATTAGGGAGGTTTTGCAACTTCCAGAAATGGATACCCTTTGAAAAAATTAACTCTGTTAACATGGTAGATAATGGTAGCGACAAGGTAGATATAGGTAGTTAACAGGGTTAATCCTATAAAAACTACATATCAAGGGATACTGCCAAGGATATGGTCAGCAATGCTCTACAAGTATACATAGGAAAATAATACAGCCATTATTTAGAAAAAAAAACCTTAAGGCATTAATAATATCAACCAACAGGGTAATTATATACTACCTTACAAGGTAGTTCCCTGTGGTTTTTGGTATATTACCCCTAATAAAAACAGATATTTATTTAAAAGCCAGCAACACACTAAACAGTGGCGGATCTAGGATTTGGAAAAGGGGGGTGGTTGGCAAGGTGCGTAGCACCAAGCGGGGGGTGGGCATATGAGGGGATGTCCCTCCTCCATTTAATTTTTCCCCCTGATTTTTAACTGTTTTTCTGAGAATGGGGGGGGGGGGGGAAAGAGTGGCTATCCACCCTATTCACCAACACCTTCACCCCCCAGCCTACTAAATGATAAATTATAGTAAATTTAAATTTTGTTTTTTTGTGAAAAAAATATTTTCTTGTGCAACATTATATAGAACTTTTGGCAATGACGTACCAAAGTGTACCAAATGAGCATTGTTGTAGTAATAGCAAATCACAATACGTTTTTATCAAACATAACACAGTTTGATTTGTTGGGTTTTGGATAGTACGCACTTCCATGGAATTGCATTTTGGGTCTATGTACTCTATGAAGTTCATTAACTAGGCATTAAAATAATACATGTATGGGTAAACTACAGAATTGAAAATTAATGAATCTTTAAAAGTGAAGTTTGTTAATCATGATAATTTACTTACTTGTTACTAGGCCTCTTCCACGTCCAGTAGCTTGCCATGAGAATGCAGGCTGCGGCACAGCTGATGGAGGGGGTGCGACCTTCCCATTGGCGTATTTCTTGGGCTTAGCACCTTGATCTTCATAATTTGGTCCTTTATAATAGAAAAAAAATAGAATTTGTTTACATTATTACACGACTGATGTTTCTTCATAGTTTTACAAAGTTTGTTATGTTGTGTTTCTCCAAAAGTGTTCTGACTGTCCACAAGACTTCGACTTATGGACTAATTTAGACCAATTTGGCACGTAGAACACATTTGACTTTGATTTTTAATTGACTTTGATTTATCTGACAACAGTAAATATTACTCGTTGCAAGTATAGGGAAAACAAAGTTACATGAGAAATATATTCGACTTTGACAAATATTCGACTTTGGCAAAGTTGACTTGGTGAGATTTACTGTAGATGGTTTCTGCATTTCATAACTATTTTTTGCTTCTTTAATTTAAATCTTAACCAAATTTTTACTAGAATCAGTTTAGTTATCAGGAGGGGAAAGGTACAGGATTTGGAAGTTGGGGCAGAATACAATGGTTGTGGCTGAAGTGAAAAAAAATTCAAGGGAATAAAGAGAAGTCAAATAGAGAAATCCTATTTTTTTGGTTGTCAAATCCACACCTAGGACTCATCATCAGTTTAAACTTACTTTCTTTTCTTATTTGTGATAATAACATGATAAGTACATACTACTAATAAACATAATATATCATATATAATAATTTATCAAGTGAAGAAGCCCAAAAAAAAGCAGAGCTTGTGATTATTTGGGCCCCTAATTAAAAAGATATATAATATAATAACATAAAGCATTCCCTGAAATTTGCATATATCTGGCCAACGTTATAAAAACCTACGATTTGGCTATACGGTTATCATTCCTGGTTTAGCCCTAAAGCTGTACTGACGAAGGGTAGACCCAGAAACAGATCCGTCTACAGATGAGGGCTTAATCCTAGTGGCTGTTTGATTGATTTTTCCGATCTTAGTCGGATTTTCTCTACTGTTATGTTTAATAACATATTTATTAAATTTTGCATTATATGGCCGTCATTCGTTTTTTGGCTTGTCCTATTCCGTTTATCTATATAATAACATAAAGGATATAAATTTTAAAAAATACATTATAAAAACCAAACAAATTTTAAAGTATCAATCATTACTGTAAATGTCAAGTTTCTTTAAATATAATAATAACAGGAAGTTATTGAGATATAAGGAAATAAACACCAGGAAATATAAAGAAATACAAAGGAGATTTTGTTATTTTGTTCTTTAATAATATTTTTGTTCTTTTAATAATTGACCCCTCCTTTTATAGCTTATAACAAGTGTAATACAGATTTTGTATTAACTCTACTTCAAAATTTCTGACAACTTAGTGGTTTTGCCATGCCTTGTCTCAATTTGCAAATTTTAGTTCACATAGTGGTCACATAGTCTAGCAAGTGAGACAATTTAGTTGCATCATTCTTAAGTACTTAGTGCAATGACTAAACTATTACCCCATCCCTATTTTTTGATATTTATATAATATTGAATGCCTTTGAGGGCGATAACATACAATATTGTACAAGCAGTGGCAAAATATTGAACGACTCGAAGACCAGATCAATATTTTGCAATGGCGAGTACAGTATTTTTCGGTATCACCTGAAAATAGGCATTCGATATTATAATTATTATTCCAGCTTACTTATAAACACTGATTTATTTTATTTTTTTTAATTTATTTATGACATATTTAGCGAGGATGGCATTTCAGTGGCATATACCCTATCATAAATTAATAAAGTTAAACGCACTGGTTTTCAAATGGTCCTGGGAATAAAAAAAATAACAACTTGATTTAACATTGAAGGCATGAATACATGTATCGGCAAAAATTGTACTGAAAAAATAAAAATAAAAAATAATTAATGGCCAAGAATCAACGGAGTGTTGCCATTCGCGGTCCCAGTCCCCTACCTAGGTGATCAAACAAAGGAATCTGAAACACATGACGACCGGGTGTCAGGGCTTAGCCTAAGACTAGCCTACCGTCAGCGACCAAGGCCTAGTTAGCCTATGTATTCAAAATTAATGATCCATGTCTTTCTCTCGCAAATATTCACGAAAAACATTAACAGCAGTTCTGTTAGGTTTCTTTATTACTTTGTAATTCTTTATAATCAACAAAAGGTAGTCAATTGTGCAAAACACTTGAGTTTTAACAGGTGGTTAGTCCCAGGCCTTGCTAGCTCTTGTGGTGCTTTTGCTATTTACAACATAAAAACAAGAGAGACCGATCACCAGGTCTGCGCTTCCATTGCGATTTCGGGTTGTAAATGCATTCTTTAATTATTAATTATTTTAGCACTAGTAGGCCACGTAACATGTATTTAAAATTGTATGTTTTTTTTAAAGATCTTGCAGGAAAAAATGAATGGTAGACAAGCAATTTTAAATACAGTAATTGGAAAGTTCATTCAAACAAAACTAAACTGTAAAAAAAGATAGCCAGACCCTATTGTGGTGGGACTCGAACCCAATGACCTTCTCTTTTGTAGAACAGCCATGTTAACGATGTCTTAACCAACCGAGCTACTCATGCGCTTGTTGAAATTAGCAGTATTATACACTACTTGAGGGGACACACTAAAGTGTAATTTAAAAAAGGCGATGAACATTTGTTGGGAATGGGGTATAATTTATGTGTACAAAATTTCAGCCATGTCTGTTCAAAACTGGCGATGCTAGACGCTTTAAAGTTATGGTCGCAACAATAACACTAGCAAAAAATGAGTGAGCATCTAAGGTCCGCTTTGCGCAGACCTAACAATTCCCGCACTTGGCGAAGTGACATCATTAGCGAATATTGAACTCCGCGCAGTTCAAAATTATACAATATTAAACCAGTCAAAATGGCAGAATTGAATAATAACTGTGTATAGTTTCTTGCCTATATTATCTAATGGGAGAAATATGATGTATAAAAATTGTATTACCTCCGAGGGATGGCCATTCATCTGCATTTGACTCGGACACATTGAAGTTTGATTCTGGTGCTTTGAAACCAGGCCTCCAGTGGCTGTAGTCCAAGTCAGGCATGGCTTGTAAGTCTGGTTCAGATGATGTATCAACATCTCCATCAGCATGGCTGTTGAAGGAGGCTAGGGATGAGGCCCTGCCTGGAGGAGGTTGAGATGCAGCTCCAATGCTACCAGCAATACCTGTAAAGAATAGTTTACTGGTCAAAATTATGGTAATTAAAAACAAAACTTTTAAGTTAAAAATTCTCTTGAATATAGCTGTAAATCACTTGTTACATTAGTACAAGTCATTTTCTGACAACGACAATTTTTTTGGGATAAATTTGAGTTCTTGCTACATGAATGAAAAGTAAATAATGCAGTAATTGGTATAATCTAATACAGCAAAATATAACATTTTGCTTTTTTCAGCTATAAAAATATTTGATATTTGTATACAATTCAAGCCTGTATTTGCATTTGGATTGAGATTTTTGCTTTCCTTTAAATTTTGCTATCACCAAGTTATCACAAATTCGCAAAAATTAAAACCATTATAGCATTTTTTTTTAAGTGGTGCAATTCACACTTACCTCGTCCCTTTGGTCTTCGTAGTGGTTGCTCATCTTCTGTTTGCTAAGCAAAATAAAATCAACATGAATGAAAATAGCAGTAAATAAAGTTAGGTCGCAACAACACCAACAACCACAAGAACAGGAGTGAGGTTCTAAGGTCCGCTTCGTGCGGACCTAAAAATAAATGTCTAAAATACAAGAACACCAAACATGGTAATTGGCTTCCTTAAATACATATATAGCGTACTCATTTGAAAAAATGCCTCCTCCAGTACAGTCTATAATCAGGGATGTCACCACGCTGGACGGTGCTGGACGGCCCGTTCAGCACTCGACTTTTCCGTCCGGCATTTCTAGGCTAGCGACCATCACTATTATTCCTAAGCATTTCTAGGCTAGCGATCACCACTATTATTTCTACCCTTAACAATTGTCAATTTCAATAAAATATGTGACTGATACGTCAAAAAACAATAGAAATCCCAACCTTATTACTAAAACAAAGATTACAGCTTTTGTTCTATGGTCACGATTTGTAATGTAATGAAATTACTGCCTTTTTTTATTGTTCATCGCACGCTTGAACAGCATGAGTCATTATGTGCATATGGGTGGGTCACAGTTCACGAAAAAGGGGTGCTGTTTGCCGTCCGGCACTCAAAAAAGCTGGTGACATCCCTGTATAATGAAGGTAAGCAAATAATACCGCTTGCTAACAATTTACAAACTGTACAGTCTACCTTTTTATGTCAGCCATGGTTAAATAGACCATCTTGGTTGGTCAGTTTGTCACTTGCTTAATAATTAATCAGTTATTTTAAGAATTTGTCATTTTTTCCTAAGAACTTTTTTACAAGAAGAACACGAAGAAGAGGAGATTGCAGTAGTAAAATCCGGGGACCTCAACAAGATGCAATAAATTATTAGTGATCATTCATGTTAGCCATTCTAGCACAAAATATTAAAGATAAAATTTTAACTTACCTCAGCCTTCTTGTAGCGGATATCTCTTGATGCAAAAGGGCTATCAGAGATTTCAGACACATTGTTATAACCATTTTGCTGCTGGTAATAAAAATGATAAGTGTTGGGTGAAAGTGAATTAAGGGAGGTCAAGACATGCACACACACAACATACATGTATAAGGTAATGGAATATTTTTTCAAACTACATGCATTTCCTAGATATCTTAAGAGGCCATGATCACGGATAATTCATTGCAAACAATAATTTTTTTTGGTTCAAATGATATTATCCACACCCAAAAAAAAAAGAGGGGAGGCCTGGGTTGGGTGCCCCCGCC
>JAOTQE010081246.1:0-28130 GCA_025631205.1 Nesometra sesokonis
CACCACTTTTGCAATTGCAGAATGTAAAATAAGGCCTTGGTCCCGGCATAATGTAAATAATTAGTAATTGCCTTATTTTAGATGAATTAGAAATTATTATTTAAAAAAAGATAAAAGAAACGTTGTTATACAAAATTACTTGGTAGATCCTGCCATTTTAACCAAATAAACTATAGTACTACAAAACTGTATATTTGAAAAGTTTTTATTTGCAACGCCTTCCTTTCAATATAAAAAAAAACATTCAAAATATCCTGACACCTGTAATATTTGGAATGAGACACATGGAATACTTATTTGGACACCTTGCAATAGGCTCCAGGCCCAAAAACACCAGTACGGTTGTTTCGACCCAGGTTTCGACCTGACCACTTTTTTAACTTGTCACATTAAAAATTATATAGTTAATTCATTTTTTCTAGCTGAAAGAGATGATCGAGCACACTAAGCACCCCACTGGATAAGCCACTTATACATAATTGTCGTAGATATGTTGTTTTGCATTGAAGATACACATTTATTTAAAAATTCACTTTACCTCTGACACATTTATTTACCTACACTTGATGTAAAAGTCTCATGTAGCGTAATCCTCAAAATGCATTTGGCTATTTCTTTCTGGTGTATGTGTAGTAAAATGCATTTAAATGTAGTGCTGCTGGAATACTACAGAAATTCAAGCTGGTGTTGTTCTAGAGAAGTGTGGTTTTAGTCTGGGAATACTATACAAACATTTCAGCCTCATAGTCATTTTGTTTAAACTGATATATCCCTGTGGCTAAGTGAAGTTGTACCTCTGCACTACACCCACAGCAACCACTGTAATCATCTTCATTTTTTTATCTTGCCACTTTTTGCACCCTTACATTATACTACAGTTTTACATACTTACGTAGAGAATATGAGGAGGCAAAGTACGAATTTGTACAATACCTTTTTTAGAAAAATGAGTAATTATTTTAATATAAACTATGCACAAATCTTTTATGTTGAGAATTTATCTTAAGCGATATTATTGAGAAAGTCTCCTGTCCCTAGATATATTACAATAAATTCGGATTCTTTCTTGATAAATTAGCCAAAATAACAATATCCACTGCACATGTTCAAAATTTATCTTTAAATTTGTTACAGTAGTACAGTAAAACCACATGTTAATTGCCTCCCCTGAGTAAAACACTATCTGGGTATTTCGTAGGTTTTTGTTTTAATTATTAATTCATATCACATCCAATATTGAGTTTCTTTCCACTTACATGATGAGATCATGCTATAGATTTATTATTACGGCTAGATGGTGAACTTCCACAGAATCGATAGCCCAAAGTTCAATTCCATGTAAGTGCCTACTATTTCGGAATCCAGCCAATCAAATCGTGTTACGTTCTAAGGCTGTTGCTATGTCGAAATTGCGCACGCGCAATCTTTTATAGAAGTTCCAACTTTATCAATAAATGCAAGAAAATTTAATAAAAATCTATAGACATTGACAACATAAAATATGTGCGACAGATGTAAATAATTTTTATAACAAAAAATGTTAAAAATACAATAATTGTAAAACAGTTATGATTATATAACTTACATGTTTGTGACGGAGGCTGTGAAATCCAAATAGTAGGCGCCTACATGGACTGCCATTTTTACAGTGTTAAGATCACCATCTAGCCGTAATAATATATCTATGGATCATGCTTTCTAAACCAAGTCTTGTTATGAAGCTTAGAGAGTGGAACTGTTAGGTCATATTTGGCAGAGCCAAGCCAAATGAGACATAATTCGCAAACGCTAGTTTTCCACAATAGGCAAAACTTTAAAAATTGTCATTTTTTTACATTTATTTTATTAAAAAAATATACAGTTCAACATTCATACAACCTTAACATTTTTCAGATATATGATCAAAAAATGTTTTAAATATGCAATTTAAAGTGACCTTGCTTAGTCAATGTATACAGATAAACAATTTTCAAATGCAGTTGTCTCAAAACTTACATATTAAATGTTCGAACTTCGATTGTTCATAACTTCACAAGGAAACATCGTATGAAACTGATTTTTTGCATGTTAACGATAATAATGTGTAGTTTTATAATCCATGAAAAACTCAATTTTCAATTTTCCGACTTATGTCTCATTTGGCTTGGTTCTGAAAGAACCCTGTGTGCAATCAGGTTCGAACCCAGGACCTCAAGATTCGAAAACAAGCACCAAGCTTCAGCACCACTTCAACTTACATGCATGGTATACTTTATCAACAGACTAACTAGACTTCCTATACACAGATTTAGTAACTGGTAAAGTTAATGCCAAGTTGGTAAAATTTGTGAAGTGATTACAAAAAAGACTTAAGCTTTGGAATGTTAAACCTTATTTCTATATCTCTCCTTCTGTTACTATATTAAATATTAAGATTGACTTAAAATTTAACAATTTTAAACTATTTAGTATTTTTCAAATAAACGCGTCGTTCTATTTTCTGGTTCCATTTCTCTTTATTTTAATTATTTTATAAAGACTCTTATGACAGCACATATATAGATTTCACATATTGTGAGCTCTGTAAATGCACATCAAAGACAATACCAATTTACAACCAATTGGAAAATGATTTTGTGATTCTACGTTGTTTTTTTAATGTTTATTAAATTATATTAAATTATTAAAGTATGTTTACGCTTTGTTCATGAATCTAACTTGACGAAGAAAATATATCTAGTGGGTCACCATTCTCATCAACAGATTTCTTCATAGGTCTGAAAAATAGAAAACAAAAATAAAAATAATAGTGATTTGGTACAGTGTCATGTTCGCAAAAGGTACACATGGCATCACTCAAGTTGCAGAAATGGCAAAGAGTGAAAACAAGATAATATTATATTAATGTGAACAGGTGTATCTTGAGCTCTGATTTAAAGTCTACAGTACTAATGTTTCAACAGATCTTTTTGTCTTATTGCAGACAATTCCAGATTTTAGTAGAAACGAGGAAGAAGTACTGGATGCAAGGACATTTAATGGAACGCACAATAGGAAGCCTCATCATTGTAGGCAATCCCTTCCATTCCACCTTTAATCCATCTTGTATAAGTAGATTTGTATGGAATGTCACTTTCCAGGAACACCCTGAGTCGGCGCGTTCCCAGTTTTAAATTAGACAAGCAAAAAATAGGTTGTTTGCTCTGTTTGACACCTTTTTTGCCATTATCTTAATTTTTGGGGTTAATTTTAGGGGCGCACATAATATTAAGGGGTGCAACTTTAGTTTGCCGATTTTAGGGGACGATTTCTTCCTCCAAATCCACCCTGCCTTCATGGACACTTACCTTCGTTGTCTGAATCTAACTACCAATGCTGCCACAATAATTATAAGTAACAATACCAGCAGTGTTAATCCAATTCCAAGACCAATAGATGATGATGAATTATCTTTATTCGTGTTCCTCTGTCCTCCAGTCTGTGCCGCTGTGTTTCCTACAGATAAACATACAAGTTTACCAAAAGAAATATACAAATTACAGCTGTAAACCAGAGAAAGTCATTGATTGGCCATGTGTCAGAGTTCAAAGACGTAAATGTCTAGGCCTAATTCCTGGAGGATTGTAGAGGCTAGAATCGTGACACCTAAACATCCAATGTAAAGGTTACAGTGAATTTTACAATTCCAATACCTGATTTTTGATAAACTCTAAGAAGACACTAGGGTCAAAGACCACCTGAACCCTAGACTTCATCCTGCAACATCTATCCAGGAACACTCTGTCGGTACGAACCATGATATCCTATATGAAAGCTTTAAACACACTCGGATAAATGGAAACGTCGTATTAGAGAAGCCATTGAAATATATCAACATCAACCCAGTTTAAACAAAAACCCTGGTCTGGAATTGCCAGCAGTTTACTCTAGTCTTATCAGAGCCCACCCTCAATAGGTGGCCTCTAGTTTTCTACTTCATCAAAAGGGGGCGCCATTGTAGTGGTGAATCACAGCCATGAGATATGGCCGAAACCTGTACTTACTGACGAACATCGAGTGCAGAGAATTTGTTCTAAAAGGTATCTTGTTCATAATATAAACTCAAAGATGTTTACGATCAAGTTGGATCATTGTAGTACTTCATTTTTTCCTGGACCCAAGGGTATCTGCTTACGAGAGGTTCAACTGTACTAGAAACAGTAGCTGAAGTATGTCTTAGGAAAAGAAAATCCACAGAGGAGTAGAGAGGTGTTAGTTTCCTACTACTACCAGAACTGTTTTAGAAAACTTTACGAAAGAGAAATATTCAAAATGGAATTGTGGAATGTCTCTCCATTATGGTGGAACAGGGGTGGATCCTTAGCTACCAGAACTGTTTTAGAAAACCTTACGAAAGAGAAATATTCAAAATGGAATTGTGGAATGTCTCTCCATTATGGTGGAACAGGGGTGGATCCAGCAAGTTGGACAAGCACAGGTGTGAAATTTTAGACAGTGACTGCTATAGGCATTGGTCCAGGGCCTGCCTAGTTATGATGTTTCTACATATGCTCTCTGGTGCACTTTTTGTAAGTAAAAATATTTTGCCAAGCCAATTTGTGGGATGCCTGGTGGATCCGTGCCTGTGGAGGGTGTTTTTCCATAGAGACAATGTCTTGGTAATATTGTAGAGAACATTGTCTTATTATTGTGATGCTTGACTATATAAATACTTTACCTTCAATTAAATTATTTTCCATCGTTGAAACAGATTCCAATTTCTTTTTCGCAACTTGGCCATTAACATTTGTACATTTCAGTGTGATATCATAACTCGTTTCTGCCTTCAATGATGTTATTGTAAACATATTCATCTGTGCATCGAATGTCTTTTGTACTGGAGGATCGTTGGTATTTGATTCCTTGTAACTAACCAAACATTCTTTTATGTTCTTGATGCCACCTGATTCTAATGACCATGTGATTAATACACCTGATGATGATATTGCTGTAGCAGAAGCTTTAAGTTCAAATTTGTCCACCGATGGTTTGGTTGGTGCAGGTGTGTATCGATCTAAAGGGACAGGCAAAAAATATAATTGAATTAGTTTTATCTGGTAAAAATGAGAGCTGTAAGGATTAAAATTTCTATGGATAAGTATAAAGAAAAATTGTGAGTTGTTATGACAAAAAGAGTCATTTTGGACAAAAACTCACAACTGAGGTTTTGTTATATTCGAACAGAAGATACTATAAGCTTTAACAGGGTTTTGAATTAGTTTCATAATTGTGGAAATCAAATTTTGAAATTTACACATAAAAACACACTTTAGAGAAAAGTGTCTTTAAAGATAAACATTTATTTTGACTAACTGCCTTTTTCCATTACTTTTGAAAATAGCCTTTACAAAATGTAGTAAAAATAGGTTTATTGTAAATAAACATAAACACGATGTTTGTGATTATAAAATGTATGTAATAAATTTCACAAAATAACAAAATTCTCATTTTCATAAATTGATGTATTTTTCCTTTTTTGTGAATATCTCAAAATAAAATAGCATACAACATGGCTCATTTTGTCACAACACTTCACAATTAGTTATAACCTAACTGATAAAATATCATGATCATGATTGAAACACTTTCCAATGTGAATCCTAAATTCAAAAGTACGTCTACTACTTATATTACTGTACAGAGAGTTACAGAATTGGACAAATAATCACTTTTTAAATGCCTGTGTTTGAAAATTTTATAAAAAAATCACGTTACAAAGTAGTTCGTTTGTGAATTAGACTGATCCTTCCATTTACTGTGTTATATTTGTAATGGGATTTCAATTTTAAAACACAACTATTTCAAAATCTTAACTTTCCTATTCTTTGTAATTTTTACACAGTGTAAATTGGGTAGTAGACTCGTTTTTTATTTGGGACATACTAAATGGTTTACAGCATTGCATTATCAAAATGTGAATTTTTATCAGTGTTGTTGCATTATTGTTCTATAGATTTATCAATAGCAATTTTAATCCCAGACTTCCTCATTAAGTATTCAAGAATAATGCATAATATCTACATTAAAACATTGTACACATATTTTTTTTTTATCTGAATAAATTACATAAACAGAATTTTTCTCTGAAAAAATTATGCAGACCATTTTTCATAATGTGGTTTGCTCTTGGAAGAAACATGAAAAAAATATGTGACACATGAAGACTTCTGTGTTCCATTTTTTTAGTGATTAAAATATAGAAAAGGATACCATTTGGAACAATTACTCTGCATTTGATTTCGTTTGTGTACAGGTTTCGGTCATATCTCATGGCTGTGATTCACAGAGCCATGAGATATGGCCAAAACATGTACACAATAGAAATCAAGTGCAGAGTAATTGTTTCGAAAGATATCCTTTTCTATATTTTAAGAAATTATGCATTATGTAGGCAGAATTTCTTCTGTAACAAAATATGTAGTACTGAAGTAATTCTGTTTCTACGCAGTTTCTACTGTACATTTTTTGTTAGAAGAAATACTGTCTTCATAACATCTTTTGTTATAACATATTTAAAACATCAAGACGTCTATAATCTCAAATCCGATTTCCAGTAGGCAGGACTGCATGTTTGAGGGCTCTATAAATAAATAAATACAAAATCTTAATATTTGTGTATACATAATATATTTCCCAAATCGATAACTAGCTTACCAATTGGTTTCCCATCGACTCGAACAAATGCCTGTGAGACAGCAGGTCCACGACCTATTTTATTACTGCATGCTATAGTGATGTTGTAGTACGTTGATGGCCTGAGGTAGCTAATACGTATCTGGGAATATTTTCCGGAAATTATTCGAACATCGGGTGCC
This sequence comes from Nesometra sesokonis, assembly GCA_025631205.1. Taxonomy (NCBI): domain Eukaryota; kingdom Metazoa; phylum Echinodermata; class Crinoidea; order Comatulida; family Antedonidae; genus Nesometra; species Nesometra sesokonis. The sequence continues at coordinate 6,834 of JAOTQE010081246.1, forward strand.
AATGTGTAAGCATTGGAATCGAGGTAAGCCACAGAACAAAACAATAATGGTAAATTTCCACTGGAACCAGGAGTCCATTCAACAACCAGACTGTTGTCTCCTTGATTTACAGTTCGAATATTGCTTACTGGTCCGGGTCTATCTGTAGAAATAGAGATAGATGGTAATCGTTAGAAACATGGTCAATAACAAAACAGAAAAGACATTTCAAACAGCGCAACTGGAAATGAAGCGATAAATCATCAACATATCCATTAAAGGGAAAATTATGTGCACTAAAATAAAAAAAAAGAAAAAGAAAATGAGTTAAGGACATAAGTAAAATCAAAGAGGCAAAATGCATATGGGGCATGTAACATAGAATGAAGATAATAGATAGACGAAATGAGTAATAGAGTGACAACCAACCATTGGCAAAAGAAAAAGTGAAAGGCCAAAACTAAGGTGGTCAGATTATATAAATTATCATCTAGGAATAACCTGGATGAAGGAAACAACAAGAAACGGTAGAAGTTTAATGAGAAGAGCAACATCTGAACTTGGATGTTCATAACTTAATGTAGGATAAGGTTACTGCTGTACTTGTAAGCTGGTACATGACCTCAGAGTGGTATTATAGGCCTACTCAGAAAAAAAAAACAATTATAAGACAAAGCATAAACTTAAAGGATTAGTAGAGGGAATATTGCAGAGGAACCTCCTTACCTATAACGCTCAATGACGTAGACTTCTCGCTTCTTTGTTTATCATTTGTGGCTTGACAGTAATAGTTCATGTTGTCGCTACTCTCAATATTGTTCACTGTCAGTGTACTTGTGTAGATCATATTTCCTTTGTATTCAACATCTGATATAGTGTATTTGCTACTGGCTGTGATTTTAGTTCTCCCGCTAGACGTGCCTGACTGAGATTTGAACCAGGTCACAGTTGGTTCTGGAGCGGCGCTCACTGAACAAACCATCTTCTCTATTTCGGTTCCAGCCTGAGAAACATCGTTGTTCGTTATTGACATCACAGCTGCAGACTCTGAAAAGAAGGATTATGAAACCTTATACTTAGAAAACAGTTGAGCACTTGTAAGCCTAATATGTGACGAGTGGCTTTATAAATTAACTAGAAAAGGAATGAGGAAGACGATAGAAAATAGAACAAATTGTTTATTTGAGGAAAACAGTGAGTCTCAATGCTGTAACCAGAAATTGGAGAAGGAGTGCCCAAAATTGATCGGATTGTGGCAAGAAAAATATGGGTTTTACTCTATTTGACCCTTTTTAAGAGTATTAACATTTTTTCCTCGGTAGTTTTCTACCCCTGAAGGGGGATGCTCGAGAAGCAGCCTCAATGGCACTGATTATTAAGTCTTCTTAAAGATAGTAACAGGAGGAGATTCACGGACAAGAGAAGGAAGAACATCCCAAAGCTTAGGATCAGCAATCATGAAAACAATATATAGTTCCAATGATTCATGAACGAATAGTTTAAAAACTTTGTTGTACAAGGTCGGATATGCAACATGAGTATACAATGTGTAGTCGAAATGCTTTTAATGTTTTAAAGTAAAAGTAAAAAAAAATATAATTCTGATCGTCTGGACTTACTATTTATGTGGGCTATATTTTCACAAACGTTATCTTCACAAATTTTAATGTTTTAAATTGTTTAATGGTAGCTCCAATTTAAAATTAGAATCCAGCATTAACTTTTTTTTTACTTTGTAGCAAATTTAGATAAAGCAATAATTTCTCACGACACATGTGTTCTATATTTAAGTATTGTATAAAGCACAATTTATATTAGGTATTGTAAGTAGATAAAGCGATTACAAAATGCTAAATATATAAATATCTAGGAACATTAAAATGTAATATTGTAGATAAAATATAAGATCAGCAAAAACGATAAACTAGCATTGATTGCATATTATTCTGAATGTGTTTATTATAACCATCTGGTGTTGAGAAGTTAGTTTGAATGGAAATTTCCTAACCGCCTAAGTCAAGATCATACATTGCAATTGGTCTAAAGTTTTGACATTTGACATTGAAGACACAACGTACGTTTATGGTTCTAAACCACACAATGGAACACATTCGCAGATAACTCATACCAATGACTCTGTCGAAGATTGTGTTCAACACTGATAGAATATTTAGTTTAATTGTGTGTATTCGCCAGAAAAGGACGACTTGACTACCGTATTAAAACAGTATCATACTTACGAGACATTGTTGAGATGAATGATGCATAGGTTGGGTCGCTTTTTCCTAACTTATTACTACAACTAAGTGAGATGTTGTACTGCCGTAGGGAGTCCACTCCGCCAAGGATGAACTTTGTCTTGTCTACTGTTATATGTACGAGATGCGATGCAAACCCAGCTTTAGTGCTGTCCACGTATGTCAAGATGCACTCCGTTATGGGAAGATTCCCTGTGAATAGCATGTTCCAAGTTAACTGGATACTTGTCGGTGTGATTCTTGTCGCTACTAGGTTGTTAGGTGGATCTGGCTTTGCTGAAAGGAATAAAATCATTGGATTATTTATGTTTTTAAAATTTAAATTAAAAATGTCTATATCTTATATATTTTGAATGGCTCCATGCCCTTGATTCATCTTTGTTCCATCTTTATGTCATTGTGTTTTTTAGCTTTCTCCGCTCGTTTCTTTTCAGTGTAAATTGGAGGTCTGCCACACACCATCTAGGCAAAGTGCACATGCCCAGTGTTACCATATTGTCTGCATGATCAATCGTTCTGAGATGCATACATGCACCAAAAATAAACGATAAACGAAACCACGGAACTGAAGTCAAGTTCTAGCAGCTCATGGCAGAACCTATTCCTTCTTTACATCGTTTGTTGTTGTCAAATAATTTGAAACTGAATTATTCATGAGGTTATCAAGAAGTGGGTGAAACTAAGTGTCTATCAATCTCAGGTGATTGGTTAGCCTACCCTTCTCTAGACTGTTTTTTTAGTTTCAATTTATTAATAATTTAATTATTAATGAGAATAACATGAAGTGGGACATCTGTCGATCACTATATATGGGTTGCTGACATCTGTGCATTAATCTAGATAAGATTAATATATGATGTAATTACTTGAACAGTTTCAGTGGCGCTGTGGCGGTGGTCAACATGCTTGGCTTGCAATCCAGAGGTCATAGGTACGAGTCTGACCCCTTTGGTTCTTACAAAATTGCCTAAGCCTAAGACTTGATTTAGACAGCATGGCATAAATTCCATCCTAGTGGCTAGCTGTGAGTTTGCTGTTGGATTCAAAACGAAATAAATGCTATAAGTACAGGAAACTAGAAGATTTAAAGAAATAAAACTTACTGAGAACATACACATTGCAATCCTCCTCTTTTGTAATTACCTCCTTGTTGACAGTGTTTTTGGCCTGACATCTGTATTTACCATTGTCTGCACGATTTATGCCCGTAATCACCAGTCGGCTCACAAATACCTTACCATCCACAGAGAATATAGGAGGCTTGACAGAAACATGGTCATTGTTTCTGATCTCGGTGGCAGTTGTACCGTCTACACGGAACCATTTGAACTTAGGTGGTGGGCCACCGGATGCCGAGCATTCGAGGGTGTAATTAACATCCATGTTTAACGTTGGAGATTTCGGTGGATTTACAATAATAACTTTAGCTGAAACAAAGAAATATAGTACAGTATACACATTATACTAGAGGTATTGTATAGTTTCAGCTTTAGTGGATTAATACACATGTGTCCACGCATGTGTGTACTTCACTCAGTCGTGGGCCGAGTGGTCGATCCCCATTAGGGGAATCTGTGCCCAAGATGAGACACCTTTTTAATCGATAAACTTCATTGTTGAAAGGATTCATTGGATTCAATATCAAACATTGTAAGTTTTTTTTTATGATCCAAAAATGTCAAGATTTCTAGCAGGTAAAGCGCCAAGTATCTTCATACAATCTTGACTTTTTTATCATAAAATAAAAATTAAACATACTAATAACGTAGTATGCTTTGTATTTAACAATAATGTTCATGTTTGATAGTTACAAATATCTTTTTGTTGTTATTAGGACTTTTGTGTAAATATCCACAAGTAGTATCTTAGTCTTAGAAAACAGCTGACCTATGTCCCAATCTATCCCGCCTTCCCCTATGTCGTTTAGAATATTATTTCTTGAAGTTATTTATAGTAGTCCAATTTGTTGATTTTTAACAAGCAGTTTCTAAGTAATGTATGTAACTCATCCAAATGTGGTTAGTTATTTAAGCAGTCGGTTGTGTGGCAGATGTCATTCGTTTGGTTAGGCACATCATTGAGGAACCGATTTCTCCATGGGTATACGTTCTATTAGAATTTCGTCCTTGTTTATATTAATCATAAGTCATTTCACAGTTGTCGCAAACCAAAGCATAATTTCCCCAAGGAAAAATAAAAATGGTCCTATTCTTTTGTAACTAATAGTTTATGCATTTTCTGCTTTTTGGAAGATATAATTTGCATTTGAACATATCTACAAGAAATTTGATATCAAAAGTTATGTATAACATCTAACTTTAATTCATGCGGTTTGTAACTCTTGATATAGGTTCATCTGGCCATTAATCAGTACCAAAATCTGGTCTCGCTTTAATATTCTTGTTTGGTAAAAGCAGTCAAGACCTTCTTTGGAGGCATTATGGAGGATCTTAGTAGAACATCCATCCATTGCTCAAAAGACATTTTTTCAGTGCAGATTGTTTGAAACATGTCTTTGATTCTCTTTCATATAACGTTCACAGTAGGCTATTGCACTTTAATTATGTCCAATTTCATACATAATGCCTCCAAAGAGAATATTTTTTGTGCAATAATAGTAGGTTTGGCAATACCTAAGGTAAACATGTGTCTGATATAAATAACCAAATGGAATATTTATACTGTATATTTTAAATATACAGGTATATCTTATACATTGTATTCTATTTACTGAATAAAAGTTTTTGAAACAAAAATATTAAAAAAAATCTTTACACTTACTATAAGCCATCAGTGTAAAGGCTGCTACTTCCTTCATGACCTTTGTCCTATATGCATTATATGTTTGGCAGAAGTATTCTCCGTTGTCAAACGTTGATATGGATTTTATAATCAAAGTGCTTCTATACAAGAATTCACCAAGGTAGGTTACTGCAGGAATCTCGAATTTTCCTGAGACTTCCCGAATCTTTTGGCCCTCGCCATTAAGCCATTCGATTTCAGGTTTTGGATGTCCGTATACTTCACAAATGAACTCTTGCGTAACGTCCCATTCTGTGGTGGCATTCTCGGGTCTTTTAGTTATTCTAGCAGGAGCTGGTAAGGCAGAGGTGAACAAAAGAGGAAAATGTTATTTATGGAAAAAATACATATGAACCTCCACGATACACTATTTACTTTGATTTATTCAGTGTTGGAAGACACCAAGGGTAAACTATGAAAGTCCGAGGTGGACTTATTTCCAGTGGGGTTCTTCTAGTGCAGTGATGATTTGACAGTGTTCACCGGGCAGGTTGTCACCGAGAGACAATCTCCTACTAGACACAAACGTTTAATCAACTACCTTGTTGCCATGTAGAGTTTCATGGTATTAAATACCATAAGTAAAATTGTGGATTCAATAATGTTTTTTTTTTATTTGCTACATGATCAAAGAATGTATAACCACTACAACACATATAGCCATGCCCTTGTTTATATTTTTTACGACTGAAAATGTATATTTATTCTATGATATCCAAGAAGTTTCATAAGGTAAAATAAGGTAAGGATTGTGAGTTAGGAAAATTTTTCTATAAACCAGGTGGCGTATGACAACACTTATTTGAATTAATATTCAGTGATTTGCATCTTGAGGTGGGTCCACATATATACATACAATATATTGCACAATGCATATATTGTGGAAGCAGTTGGCGCAGCGGTGGCGTTGCGGGCCTCCAATCACGAGGTTTGTGGTTCAAGGCTCAGTCTGGTCGGCTGTTCGTGTTCCTAGGCAAGACACTTTATCCACGTTGCCTCTCTCCACCCAGGAGTATAAGTAGGTACCTGGGGTACAAATACCATATGCGCTGATTACGGCTGCAGCATTATGGATGGATTGTATTCCATAGGTGTTTGTCCCAATGACTGGGGGTATCATTATCATTATTATTATTATTTATATAATATAGCCGCATTACAGCTCCTAATAAAATATTTGGCAAGGTAAATTATGTATGAGGAGGTAGCATGTTAAGCCCCATCTTAAATTTTTCCCTGCCCATCGCTTTATTCTATTAGCATGTGGACCACACCATAAGAGCTTTCTCCACAAACGGGTCTGTCTTAACTTTCCAGTATATTTTACTACATTGGTAAACATTCCTACAACTGTATGGAAGAGAACTGTGGCTGAAGTTCCTTGTACAAGGGCATGCCTTTCCAACATCAGTCTCGAACCTTCTCTTTCTCTATTGAAATTTCGAAGACACACATGAGCTGCCATACAACTCAAACTACTCTGTAAAAACGGTGCAAACAAATACCTACCAACACCACAAGGTCCATCTCCTACAACTATTCCATCAACGGCCGCTGTGAAGTTAGACCCTGCCAGGGCTTCTACTGTTATGTAGTACGTACTTCCAGCGGATATTCCATCAATTGTGACAGTTAGAGGGTGCCAGAAGTTGCCATGATTCCCTCTGCGCGTCCAGATCATGTCCTCGTTTGTCCCTGTTACCAGGTACGTTGTAATCGTTCCACTGGGTCCACTCATAAAGAAGTTGACGGATATGCAAACGGAATCGGTGGTGGGAATAAAGTCAGGACTTTTTACTTTACTGAAGGATGTAGTGGAGCCGGTTTCTCGAATGAAAGTATAGTAATCACCTGGAATAAGTCATTTAAAGAAGTTGTTGGTAGCAGATAGTGGCACAAAATGTTTGACACTACTGTATTTTGATTTTACGTGTATAAGGATACTAGTTTACAAATAGAAACTACAGTATTTGGAATTGTGATTATTTCGAATGATGATGATGATGATGATGATGATAGTAGTGGTGGTGGCGGTCGCTGCGGTGGTGGCGGTTGCTGTGGTGGTGGCGTCGACGGATCAAATAATGATGATGATCATGGGCGTCGCGGAGGTTGCGAATGCACCCCCTCCAAAAAAATTCTTTTGAAGGGGGCTTCGCCAGTGAGGCGTCTTTTGTGTTGTTATATTCATATGCAGCACCACTGCCTGACATTGTAGTTGGTAAGTTTTGTCTTTATTTTCCAAAAGGCATCCCCTTCGAAAAAAATCTGGTGACGGCAATGGCGTTTACAATAATTGTAATCAGATGGTGATGATTATGATAATGTTGGTTTTTCGAGAGATAGGTAGGCCTAAAATGTACTGAGTACTTACAATCTTTTCCACCGATTCCATTTTTTGGCACATTCGAGGCTCCTTCTACTAGCAATCCGCATTCCCGATCCCAATGAGTGTTCGTACCATTAACCAATCTCCATCCACAGAAATCCGTTTCAAATTGACACTTAAGAATAGGTTCACCTATATTTATGTATAAACAGAATAATTCAAATTTAACAAAAGAGAAAGTTTGTCCGGTTTGGTTAATGGGTTATTAGTTCTTGATGTGCCATACCAACTTGGCAAAATGGGGCTGAGAACCGGTTCAGACATCCGTGAGTGTGAGAGAAGTACTTTGCTGTCGAGAACTCTTCAACTCAAACCTGCCACAGCTACTTTTCAGCTGCAAACAACATTTCCATCCTATGAGCGGAACACTGGAGTGTTTGCTGGATGAAATAACTCCATTTAGGCAAAAAGGACACGAAGAAGAGGAAGAGGAGGAGGAGGTAGAGGAATTAGTAGTAGTAGTGCTGGTTTATTTAAGTTAATAAAGTATTTGTTATTTCATCCAGCAAACACTGAAAATTGTTATGAATTTAAGCTGTTATCCCTGATCAGAGCTGAATAGTTAACAGTTTCGCTTTTCATAGAGAATACCAAGCCTGTAAAACGATTCCTTTTTTCGGAATATATTCTTCCACACCCCATCTCCGTATACCACGTGACTGTGTTTGTTGGTATCATCGCGAGGAACACGGTTATTGTGTTCAGGCATTACCCAAACAAAAAGCAGGAATATAAATTTGGCCTAGCACACAACTAACGATACCTAACTGTTGCTCCATCCGTCCACACGTCTTCACTACATCATAAAAAGGAAAAGGAAATTTGTCAAAAATCCTTCCATACTTACTAAGTGTTGGCTTTCGCATCTTTACGTCACCGTCTTCTGTTCTATAGGAGATTCTGTCAACTGCGTACTGAGTTGGAAGCAAGTACGATACTCGAGTATTGATGCCGTACATCATAACAAGGAACTTTGCATTAGGATCTGTATGACGCAACGTGAAAGACCCTGTTCGCACGCTACCAGTCTTGCAACACATGCCATTACCGAATGGATACGAACGCCAGAAATCGGTGCGTTGGTTGAAGGAATTTGTAGAGAGCAGAAATCTGCCGTTTTGAAAATATCGACATTCCGCTGTGATCGTGATAAAATTGTTAAATGTAGTCGAGCTGGTGCCGTTGAACGTGGAGAATGACACGGCACCAGTGTACTGATCGATGGCGGGAACTATCGCCATGGCAGGGTCTCCCTTGCCGCTGGATAGTCTGCCACTTTTGATATACTGTGCTACTAATATTGGCTTGCTTGACGTTATCCACCGTGGTGTTAGATCATTCACAATGTAGTCGGTATACTCTCCAGCTTGTAGTGTGACAAGATCGCTACTGCTGCTGTCCAAGAAAGTAGTGTTGTCATATGCGGCTAAAATACGATACACGTACCCAGGCTGGGTGTTCATAAATGGGGCGAGAGCAAATTCATAACCGTAGGAACTCACTGGAGGTATAAACTCGATTAGATGATCGCATGGCGAACTAGTCGTTGGCACAAAGGCACAGGACGTTCCTGACTGCAGTACAATCGGAGCATCTGCTACTATATGCGTACCTGTACTATCACCGTAGCTCTGTATTTGAATTGTTTCTTTAAAATCCAACATTTTTGAGATTATATCTCCCTTTTGGTAGTTTCGAGACTGAAAGACAACGCTATGCGACACCGTAATTGTGACGTTTGTTGCAGGTCTGACGGCAGTTATGGCAAATTCAGAGAACTCAAATGACGGGGCGTCAAAAGACATAACGTAATATTCATTATCAAGGGCATCAACTGGAAGAGCTTGAAACGCGTCTGTGGTGGTAGAATCGGAATCAATACCAGCGACATGTATATCCTTATCGCTTGTTATCTGTACCGCGACGTCATGGGAGTCCGCAGTTCTGGCAACAAGTGAGTTAGGTAGGTCAACGTATTTACTGCTCCTGTAGTATATCTTATGGGTACTGTTATGAGATTTGGAAGTTATGTAAACTGTCGTTATTCCCTCTGTCAAGGCAGTAATCAAAACATATGGATCAGACGAATGTGTCTGGTGGTTATCCATAAAAGTCATGATAAAATTTTGACCTATGCTGTCCCTTGACTCGAATATCATATCCTTGTCTGTAATATAATAAGAAGATAGATAATGGATAATTATAGTGTGAAGCTTAAGGAATTATTCTTTTAAGTAATGAAAGGTCTAATATTCATGGAGGAAATAAAATACATTTTCTTTAACGACAGACACCTAAACAATAACTATAGTTTCTGTTTTTTACTGGACTTACTTACTCTCTTTCTTCTTCTTTATTATCCAAAGACATAGAAATACAAAAATAATAACACAAATTAAAACAAAAAATTGCCTTCATATAAAAGAGGTTGAAAAGAGGCAAGTTCATGTCTATCGTGTTCAATATCCTATAAAATCAGATAAAAAAAATAAAACAATAAATCTTCAATGATATTATAGTAACGATAATAAGGTAAACCATGCCATAAGGAGAAATCGAAATGTAAATCTAGGCTGCAACCTTTTATTGTAGCAAAAATTCCTTGAGGGTTGTTTTGAAAATGTCTGTATGTTTAATTTGAGAATGTGTATCTATAGTATTTCATTCCAAATGTTGGTTCCGACAGAGGTAATTGAAAAGGTTAAAAAGTATTTCAGATTTTCTATATACGAACTGTTAATGTTGTATTCAAACGTTACAAGAATTTATTTATGTTTTAGGTATCCGTGTTTGTTTTTGTATTTTGTAATGTTGCGAAACCTCACTATTGCCTCTTTAATATCACTAAAAGTAAGCATCACTCCAAGTAAGAAATGTCTGATGTGTTATTCGTGCTAATTGAATATTCGCGGACATTTTGTAAAAGTGCACTTAAATATGGAAATGGACTTAATAATTGGAACAAATTTGTGAATACAGAACATAAAAAAACAAAAGGAAAAGAGCCAGAATGAAACAGACGAATCATATGTTAAATATCGTTTTATAGACCGGGAAATTGTTATTATTAAAAATTTAAGATTTGATTCGGGAAGGCTATGGCAGTATTACCTCCGGCTGAATATACTATTTGAACTTTTCTTTTTGGTAGATATATTTTTAGACGCGGAAAGCGTATCTATAAGCAGCTTTTCAAAAATGTCCGTCTGTCTGTCGGTCTTGTCAAGTACATTTGTGACTATTTGCGTTTGTTCTTTCCATATATAATTTTTAATAACCAGCATTCTACGGGTGTCACTTTAACTATCTACGAGATATGAGAGAATTATCAACTGGTAATATCAACACTAACAATTTTTAGAAAAGTGTTGTCTGTTTCGGCTTTTGCTATTTTTTTTCATCCGTTTCTCGAGAAATTGAAAAAAGCCGAAGCAGACAAAACTGAATAAAAAAGTTAGCAAAAGCCGAAGTAGACATCAATTTTCTAAATAATTGTAAAACGTTCGGCGTATTTTTGAAATTTAACTCCCTTAAACATTAAAATTGAAATAAAATATCATTATAAATACACTTATAAATGCTTACTTCGCTATTAAAACTGTAGGCCTATACAATATATTACTTTTAATCGTAGGATTATGCAATTGCGAATAACGCCTCGGGCTATTACGCACGGCGACTTTCGCCTCAGACGTAGTCGTAGAAATATGAAATTTGCATAGCAGGTGATGTTAATGCTATAAAAGCAAGCTCAACGCAGAATTGCTTCATATGGTCGCTGATCTTGTTTGTATAGCTTTTGATTGGTAGCTGCCCTTCAATCGCCTTCTGTATATTAGGTGGTTTGAGAATAGGGCTACTAGCCCGGTTTTGTTGGGTAGTGCAAGAACAGTTGGTGATTGACACTGACCGACTACTGCTGCTAGCTTATATATAACTATATTTTACACTTCAAATAATGTTATTAATCTAATACCTGAACGCATGTACAAAGGTATTAAGGATTAACTTTACTTTACTTTACTTATAATGTGCGCAGCTTTCCGCGTCTTATTATCAAATCGACTTGTTAAAATAGTTGTATACATTTTAACCAGGGAGGTTGTTTAATGAGTACAGTATCTGTATCAAAGGCACCATGTTATCTTGACACTTGAAAATTGTGGTTTATTAGGGAAAGGTAAATTTGTAAGTTCAACAATGAACAGGAAAATGATGCAAGAACTGATTTTTAACGTTGGCAAGTCATATTAAGTTCAATTGCAACAAGAACACATTAAACGACAATATGATATCTATATTGTATATATCATGGTAGTTATCAGAATAATCGACTGTATAGGATTCTGTACTCGTCTTATCATAGTGATGAATTGGGTCTACTCAACTGTAAATAAGTACTTGGTTAAATTTGTCACTGACACCCACAACGAGACGAGCTTTTACGGGCGCCTCTCTCCACGCGCGCGTAAAGTCACTGTAGACTTCAATAAGCCGTTTACGGTTTTAACTGCGCATTTGCAGATTAAGGTCAAGTCATAAAACGACGCACGGCTATTGAAAAGAATACTATATGACTACGAAAACAAATTTGCACAATTTTGGTGAGCTAAAAGTGCACTAGGGAGCATCTGTAGAAAAAAAAATTTTCAGGCCCTAGGCGGGCCCTGGACCCACGCCTATTGTTATCATTTTCCTGTTAAAACCCCATACATGGGCTTGTCCAACTTGGCATCGGGCCCAATATCTCTAGCTCCGCTGGATCCGACCCTGTTTATTAATTATCAACTTCATTAAAGAAACTTGAATTTGACTGATAAAGGCACCCTAGTTTACCATCGTCATTTTAACTACAGTTATCAATAGTAATTTTCCAAAGGGATATTACAATACAGGCAAAAAACGTCAAAATTAATTGAATTTTTTACTGTAATTTTTATTTGAATTGAAGTTTTACTTCAGTATACACACAGTATAACTATGATTTTCATGTATCTCAAAATATCAACGTAGACCTACCTAAAACTGCAGATGTCTTGGAAATGATGGCTAGGCCTATAAGTAACATTGCAGAGAACACGATGATAAACTTGCTTCCATTATGAACCTGCTCCATCTTGAACCTAAAGAAAAACAATATTGCAGTTGCAGGTCATATCATATTACTATTTATTACATGTATAAATGAAGTCAACTTCCGTTGTAAATAGTCTATGGTAAGTAAATCCTCCGACGAGACTTATGCTTGTTTTTCTGTAAGTTGTTATTCCAAACAGTCCGATTTGAACGCCATTTTGAATCGTCATTTTAGAACAAAAGTTGTTAAAAATAGCAATGATATACAAATCATGCTAGAGTGTTAGGCCTATATTCAAAACTACGTTTCAAATCGGCGTTTTTGGAATAACAATTGACAGGAAAAATGCTATAAAAGCCTACTACCACAATATATTGAGTCTAGGATAGTCTAGTTAGAGGGTGTAGGCATGTAACCAGGGGCGTATCCAAGGATTGGTAAAGTGGGGGTTGGGGTCCTCAACCTTGATCGCATGTTGACAACATAAAAAAAAACATCTCTGCCATTTTACGCCTTCTTGTGGTGGTACGGTTTCTTCATGCTTATTTTCTTCTTACAGTATACTTCTTTACTTCTGAAGGCGGTGCTCATTTTTATTTTATTTCATGTCGCATCCAACAGCGAGTTTTCTCGCCACTTACATGATGTGATCTACGCCATGCTTTTAAACCAAGTCTCTACGAGGCTTAGGGAGTAGCGTCGTTGCATTTGGCCATAACGTAAACCCGCCCTGCCAACCCTAACCCGCCGTTCCCAAAATCAGGTTGTTTCTGCGCATGCGTTAGAACAAACTTTATATTAGGACTACAGTACTGTACCTGCCTGATCGTTGCGTTTCTTGTTAACAAACACTATTGAGATGAAACGCAGAGTACTAGCGCATGCGCAGAAACAACCTGATTTTCGGCACGGCGGGTTAGGGTTGGCACGGCGGGTTTACGTTAGGGCCAAATGCAGCGTCGTTAGGCCATGGGAAAGAACCAACTGTTCCCGCCAGGCTCGAACCCAGGACCTCGAGATTTGAAGGCAAGCCTGCTAACCACCAAACTACTTCTCTACTACTATGAGGGCACTCGAGGGCCCAATCTTCATATTAATATGTTAATTTTGTTTTTTCTACCTATAAATGGGGTGCTCGACCACCCATAGCACCCCCTGGGTACACCAAGTTGTGTAAAATAAACAAGTTGATTTAAGCCCATTTGTAAATGAAATTGCTAACTTACGATAGTATTAAAAATGTGAAACTGATAAGGATTCAACCAAATGATTGTCTTGTTTAAATTCCTCGTTGCCAATTTAAATACTTTATGTTACTAAGCTTACACTTTTGTTTTTATAACAACACTATAACAATGGATTGATTATTTCCGTATTCGTGTTCCTGTAGAAGTTGTTTCAAGTGATCTCGTGGTATGAACTCAATGACAACATTACTTTTCACTTTTTTTGCGGTACAAATAGAATTAAATTACTCTTTATACATAGAAATTAAAAAGTCTCGCCAAGACACTCTCAGCATTTGAGCACATGCCATCGCCAATGTGAACAATTTCTTTTATAATTTTACGAGTAAGTGAAGTGATGGTGCTTGAATTGTTTAAAACTATATTTTATAACTGATTTTCACAAAATTTATATTGAACATATTAATGGAACCAAACACATGTAAGGGGCCGATAGACAGTCTGACTGAAAATGCTCGAACACATTTTGATAAACAACTGTCTATTAAAGTTCATAGGCCTACCAATTAGACTAGGGCGGATTGAAGAAGGGGACGAACGAGCTACCCCCACCCTCCCGCTTTCGGAAAGTAAAATATGTCAATATTATTAACATTGTCTATAAAGATAAAATATTTAGCATTCATAAGACAAGAATTGATCCCTAAACACGCCTCTGAGGCGCCCCCCCCCCCCCCCCCTTTCCAAATGAAACCGACCAAAAACCGATCGACAACCATCGACAGTAGTGAGATTTCGCAACTTTACAAATATGAAAATGTCATTCATTCACAGTAAACGTTTGAGTAGAACACCTTGAATATCTGTCACGGTTGGTCAGTATTTTAGGACGGTCATCAACGATTCGTAGGTGGAATATTTGATATGTTTTGAACACATTTTAGCAATTTTAATAAATTTGTAATTTGTCAGTAAGTTTGACGTATCCGTTTCGTTATCGTATTTTGTAAATTAGCGAAACCTTCCTATTACCAAAAACCACCTGCTAAATTTCAAACCAAATGCAATATTCGAACTTGAAACAAATATATTAAAGACCGTATGATATATTAATTCGATTTTAAGACAATTTTTTTTAGCAAGTTATGGATAATATAATTATGTACTATAAATCCACTTCTCGTAAGCGGACACCCTCGGGTCCGCGAAAAGTGTCCGCTAACGGGAGAATGATGTTCGCTTACGAGAATTTCGGCTTATAGAGGGCCAAAATTATGTATACGTCCTTATGTCTCATATTTCACGGAATTCTGAACAGAAATTGCCTCTTAAATTTTTAGACACCACATTTTGTACTTATTATATATGGTTTTTTATTTTTAAGATTGGTTAAGTAATATGATTTTCAGTTAATACAGTATAAGAACGAAAATCACTAATTTTTTCCAGAGTGTCCACTTATGAGAGTTAAATTAACATACAAAAAATATAAATTTTAAGACAAAAAGTGTCCGCGTCCGCTTATGGGAGGTGTCCGCTTACGAGAGGTACCAAATGCATTTATTAGATAGAAAGAACAAACGGGTCTTTGAATTACTGTCCGTTATGGGAGATGTCCGCTTACGGGAGATGTTTTTGATTGCCATTTCCAATACTGATAAATTTGTCTTCTCGGCATGTTTATCTATTTTATGTCATTGATTTTTATTGTTAAACGAAACAAAATGTTTATATAGGCCTATTTGAACAGAAAAAAAAAGTGCAAACTGAATTCTAACAATGGGATGGACATTTTTTTTATTTCTATTTATTTTATTTACGGACCGACTGACCATTTCAATGAGATGAGCAAAAATTAATTAAGCAATGGACCTTTTATGGTGATGGTCGGAAATGTTAGAGGGCTCATGACTGTTTTAAGACAATACGATGCGATAAGATAGATTTAAACCTACAGTCAACCTTCTCATTTACGAAATTCTCATTTACAAACCTTCTATTTTACAAACACTATTTAGTCAATGATGTCAGTAAAACAATGGCCACTGATGTAATTATTCGATAATTTATCTTACATATTTTTTTGTTTTTCATATTTTATTCCTTCTCATTTAAACAACTTTCTTTAACAACCAAGAGCACAAAATAAACACAAATAAGTGTTTTGGAGGCCCTACTTGACCAGTTTTTATGAACCTTCTAATTTACAAACTTTCTCATTTACAAACACCTTCCAGTTTAAGGGGTGTGTAAATGAGAAGGTCGACTGTATTGTAATTTGCAAAGAATGAAATTAAACAAAATCTGTTTAAATAAACTATACAATACAAAACAGACAAAAAATATACTATTTTGTGTTTACAGTAAGTTACTTTAAATCCGTTATTTTTACTTTCTAAAAATTGAGATACATTTTGAAATATTTTAAAAATTAATTATTAACAATTATAAAATTATTTTAGCTGCAATTTACCTGGTAATTATACATACAGTACGGGTAATTTAAAAATCGAGAAGAAAAACAATATTGTGTAATGCTGAAGAAGAAATTAATCTGTGCTGAATTTATTAGTAAACCGTTCTGTGTAATCGGCTATTTATTCTTTGAAAACAAAAAAGAGTTTTAGAAGTAACAAACGGCCGTTTGATTAATAAAGAACAATATATAGTCAATAAAGAGAATTGAACCCAGTCTTGAATGTGATTGCCGGTTATAATTCAAACGTTTGGCACACTCGTCCAATTCTCAGTGGATAACAGAACAGAGTTTTAGAAGAAGTAATAAACAAAGCAACATGTATAGTCCTGAAAGGGAATTGAAACCAAGGCTTGAATTTAAAGATGTATTGTCACCTCAAAATGACAAAAAATTGATTTTGAAAATGACTTGCTTATTTTGAAGAAATATACAACAATTATGATCATTCCACCCAAAATTAGAATATTAAAACAATATTTACCCCTACTTTGCAGTATTATAATGCTTAAAATTAGACAAAATCCATAAAAAGGCTGGAAGCCTATAAAATGTTAGTAATTTTTCAGTGTAAAAATCGTAGTAAACAGTTTTTAAATACAGTAATTTCTATTCTCAAGTTCATAACGTTGAGTTACATTAATATGAGCACGTTAATTTCAAAATTAATGTTTATGACTTTTTGGTCAATTTTGAGTGACTATACATCTTTAATTACTTGCTATAATTTAAACGTTGACACACTCGGCCAACTCTCAGTCAATAAAAGAACGGAGTGTTCTGACAAAATAACGAATTAAATTATATTTCAGAGCACAATTTACGCATAAGGTCACTCTTTCGGCCTATAGCTTGATCAGTTAGGCTAAAAAAAGTACCATGATCTATTTTTGTACAATTAAAAAGGATTATAAAGTCAAAGCTTTTGGAGATACGAATACTTGTTTCAGTTGAAGCTACGTACACTACTGTATAACAATTTTCCAGGCTGGTGTGGTGTTTTATAATAATATGCCACTGTGCTTTCAACTCATAATCATGTTGTAAAGTTCAATCCAGATTTGTTGAGTTTGAGATACGGATATAAATGTTAAGTATTAAATAGAAAAATAGGAAAGTCATTTAGAGTCTAAGAAAATGGAATATTTGAATTTGAAGCAAATAGCATATTATAGACAGTGCGATATAGTATTTCGATTTAAAAAAAAAATTGTAAGCAGTTACGAATAATAGAATTATTTATTATGAATCTACATTTGAATTAGTTTTAATCCTATCTTTAAAGACCGTTTTTGATTGCCATTTTCAATACTGGTTTGAAATGTAAAACGGTCTGAGCTGCGATGTCTTAATAATGAAAAAAGTCTTAGTACACGTGCGTACCGTGTGCGAACACTGTATAATGACCATAATGGTCACTTCTTGCGCCATAGACACAGACAAATTTGACGGTGAAAAACGGCAAACTAACTTTTAAAGCATAGGCAGGCCCATAAAGTTTTGAGCTCTGCGACTAGTATTCAGAATAAACGTAAACACGAAGTTGTATTTTCGTTATTATTTATGTTAGGCTCGTGTCTAAATGAAGAAAGTATAGTGGAGATAAGTGGCACTAGACCTTCACCTCGCTTCCGGCGATCTCAAGCCTTTTCCAGTATTGTGATTACTGCACCATGTGTGGAATTAATGTATGTATTCGTAAACACTTATTTTCACAATTTTAAATTTTAGCTTATTTTAAAGAAACATAAAATTTAAATTTTACATTAAATATCATGACATTTATACTGGATACAGAAAACAATTGCAGTGGCTGCGTATCTTGTACAAAATTAAGAAAACAATTCTTAATTACACTAATCGCTTTGCACAAGTTGATATTAAGTATACTACTTCAAAATCTGCAAGTTGTATCTGTGTAGGCTTAGCTTAGCCCAATGAATCATCCTTCTAAGTGTGCCGAATAGAAAACCATTAGTGACAACCATCATCGATCATCGTCATCATCATCATCATCATCATCATTATCATCATCATCATCATCGTCATCGCCATCCATTACCAGCACCATCGTCGTTGTCATCATCATCATCATCACCATCATCATCATCATCATCATCATCATCATCATCATAATCATCATCATCATCATCATCAACAACATCATCATCATTACCATCATCATCATCATCATCATCATCAGCGGTCATCCTCATCACTGATTTTTTTAAGGGTTCACTGAGTTAATTTAGGCCTAATTATTTAGCCGTAATTAAAATCTCAGTAAAGTTAGTTCAATTGCCTCAACTGAAGGTGTTTGGAATACATTAAGGATGAAAATGCAAAATGCAAACATTGACAAGTCACACTAACCTTTGATCATGAAAATACAAAATAGAGATAAAATAATTATTACATTTTGCTTTGTAAATCAATCATTAAAACGCATTTTGTAGATTTTAATTACCAAGGCAGTGACTATCTAATTTATTATCCGTGTGACTCAAAGAATAAAATAACTTTAATTGCTAGCATTTCTCTTCACATATTTAAAAAAATTAAATAAGCAGCATTTTCACTTGCTTGGGAACCATGACTATTATGGCCTAATAGCTGAGATGAGAACACTTGATAAATATTGACGTCTGGGCCTAGGTGCCCAGAAATTTCATAAGTATTGAAAACTCTTAGGCCTAATACAGTATTAATTTTTTCTTAATATAATTTAGGTGGATGAGGTCGATCTCTCCCAGTTTAAAAATGCAAATTAAAGTACTTACTCGTAAATAAGGACACGGCGGCAGTTAAAAAATGCTGCCGTTCACAGCTTACTTAACTTTTGCGGATCCACTGAAAGTTATTGCTACTGGAATCGTATCGCTACCACGCACTAAACTCAATGTGTCTGATACCTTGGGACGATAGTTCGTTTCCTGCCACAGGAAATCACTATCTAATACACAACACTGGTACTTCCATAAACACAATACAATCTGAGATCCATGGCTTCCAGGATTTGTGGATATTTCATTGATAGCAAGAGACAAATTTTGACCCCAATGAGCCATGTTTAATCTCTAATGGACATGTCGGTTTGGAACTAGCATCTACCCTACAACGAACCCACGAACACGGCATTATATTATTAAACTTTTTCATATGGCACAGCATAGCCAAAGGAAGGTTGAAGATGGAACTACTCAGTTTTATCTGTAATATGCAAAAAAGCGTTTGATACGACGTTTTCTTACGAAGTTATGAATAAAAGTTACAACATTTAGAGTGCAAATTCTGAGAAAATAACATGAAAATACCTCATTAAAATTTACTATGTTTACCGTGATTATACAGGTAATTTTAAATTTCAGTGTTTGAACAATTATTGATCATAAATCTGAAAATCATGTGGTATAAAAGTCGAATACCTATTTAAACTGTTTTTGAAATTTAAAAACAAGTGAAAAAGTCGCCCATTGTCATGCCTATTGTTGAGAAACTAGCATGTGACTTTTGTCCGGTTTGGCTTATCTCTGCCGCAGACACACACTTCTTTGTCTAGAATGTGTTTGTAAATTAGAACTTTACAGTTTAGGCCTATTATAAAACTAATTTAAAAATCGCGTTTTTTGTTATTTTAAGTTTTTATTTTAAAATGAAAAACTTGTCAGAACAAAAGCAGTATTATTATTTTTATTAGCCATATTATGTAATTAGCCACTATAATATGGCACGACTGAAACGTAAATTTTAACTATTGTTTTTATACGGACAAATAAAGAAGAATTGAATTGAATTGAAATTGAATAGAATTGAATAAAAAAGAAAGTTAATCGTGTTTGTAAAATAGGAGAAAGAAATACGGTTTAAAATGTCATATAAACATTAAATTACATTTATCGTGACATTGAGTAGGTGAGAAATTGACAAAATAGTTTGTCACCACCTCTATAGAAATTCTCATCATCCAATTAAAAAAATACTACTGACCAATAAAGACAATGAACGTTTTGAAGTGTTAAAACATATGTGACATTAACAAGGTGACAAATTGATAGTTAATTTGTCACCAATATGGACATTATGAAATCCAATCCAACGTGAAGTTCAATCAATGGATGGTCAATATGATATTATTCATATCCATACGGAAGGTCAATAGTTTTATTGTTTCTCTTTAACAAATGAATAACAATTACAATTAAACACTAAAAAGCATTACTGTAACCACTGAACTTAGAGAAAGACCCTTGTCCTGGGAGGTATATAGTTCATTAACCTTACGTTTGTTCCCTTATTGAATTTCATTATGCGCAACAGGAAAACAATAACGACAGATGATAACAAAATATATCTGTTTCTGTACTAAGTCTAGATGCCTATTTTTTCAATTTGAAAGTGATATTTATAAGTTTGATTTTCTAACACAAGAATAATCAAAACCCAAATTTGTATAGAAGGCTTTCCATCTGTAGGTAGGCCTAGGAAGAAAAGTGAAATTCGCCGATGTGCCATTGCAACTTTGTACCGATTCAAAGCCGTAGTCAGAGATGTAAAAAATGCCGGGGCAAAGTTCAATCTTGGGGTTTTTAAATAAACTATTAATAAAGCCTAAAAAAATTCTTCCTGTTGCCCTAGCAAAACAATTTCCAAAATGTGGGTCGGTCGGTTATTTCATTTTGGGCCACGTGGAAAACAATAATGACATTAACTAAACATATCAGTTTTTGTACTAGATCTAGTTGCCTATTTTTTTTTCAATTTATAAGTTTCATTTGCCAGCACAAGAGTAATCAAAACCCGGATGTGTATGGAAGTCTTTCCATAAAAATGTTGTCTCGATAAAATTCTATTTTGTACATCCAACTCCCCAAACGCCTACCGATGATAGTGTTATTATAGCATAACGCTATAGTAAACACTGTTAATTGAATTGTAAAATAACACGTCGTCACAATTTTTTATGTTACAAGCCCAAATTCGTCGCAAAACACGACGGAATCTTCTAACCACGATAACACTATATAATCATAATAATGTATTTATAATAAGAAATCAGAGCTCCCAAGTTTGGAGATCCAAAAATAGTGAGATTTATTTTTGTCAATTTAACGACCGAAAATTTGAATTTT
>JAOTQE010081247.1:0-15696 GCA_025631205.1 Nesometra sesokonis
CCCCCGACTTTGTAAAGTAAAATATATGAGTAATATTATCATTGTGTATGAAAAATATTCAGCAATAATAAGACAAGAATTGATTTCTTAACATGCCCTTGAGGCCATTTTGCCCTTCTAGAGACCAAAATTTCCTACGGGAGCATGCCAGACCCCCTATCCTAAAACTTTGACTCTCTACCAGCACCACCTTTTCCAAAATTCTGCATCCGCCCCTGACTTGGATTATTGAGACTATAAATAAAACCACTGCTGCTTAAGCATTATAATGAGACTTCAGTTCCCATTTGCCCTGGATTTAAGAATATTTTAACAGGGCTTGAATTAACCAAGGCAACAAGCCTTCCGTTCACTTTCATTTGGTCTCAATGCCTTAGAAGTTGGACCATCGTCAAGGCCACTTTTACCTTTGTGCCACGTATTTTTAGTTGTACAATATATTACAATACAGGGACTAATACTGTAATATCACTTAGGAAGTTTACACGAGTGGCATTGTTCACATCACACTTAACAGACCTATTAAGCTATCTCGGTCAAGGTAATTTTTATTAGGCCACCTATCATGAACACTGACCAGCAGTAGGGGTTAGTTTTACGGAATGTGATTCCCAAGGCTACTCCTGCTGCTCATACTAACCAGTGATTCTGTCATTTCCAAAATAAGTCCATGCGTACGGTATGGGGCTTTATTAAATCCTTATCGAAGAACACTGTTTCCACTATCAGAAATTTGCTGATTTGTTGCCTATGGCTGCCCCAGCCTTACCATTGACCGTTACTTTGACACACAATTGAATATTTGTATGATTTATTAAATTTGCTTTTTACTCATAAACTGCTTAACTTTCGCACTTAAACACAGCATGTTTTTTAATATTATTTTCATCTTCAAAGTGCCTTTATTTAATGCATACTTACAGTAGGATTATATAATACAGTTACATTAACAATTTACTAGATTAGTTTGCTTTTTAATTGCATCTCTTATACTTCAATTAACCATTTCACAATGATGATGACTCTCTATGACTCAGTCCAGACTATCAAATTTTCTTTTACAAAAAATTTGACAGTGCCTATATTTGGTTATGATAACATCACACGTAATATAGTATATGTAAATAGTTAAGAAACAGTCATTACAACTTATTTTTTCAGTGCTCGAGCGCATAGAGACAGTAGTATTATGCGCTATAAAAGTCGCACATATTATTATTATTATTATTATTAATGTAGATTGATTTTATAGCGCCTTATACAGTAGAGTCACAAGCACTGTGCACCAGATGTTACTTGCATTCATGACTTTCTAAGGCCTCTAAGGGTTACGTCATCTCCTGCTGCCCAATACAGGTGCTCATTCATCCGTCCATGGCAGGGGATGTCTTGACCAGTACACCGGGGTACCCTACTCGTCTCAAAAGATGTACTGAGTTCTTTATAGTGAACACGAGCCATATGTGTACACTGGGCCTATTGTTTACAGGTCCTTATCAGAGAAGACTTTCTTCGACAACCAGAATCATGATACGAGCGGGCCTTGAAGCCATTGCTATGGCTCACGGTTCCCCTGCCTTAACCGCTCGGCAATACAACCCCTACAATGATCATACATACATATGTTTACTATATATATGGGGGTATAAGTTTTTTGTCAAATAAATTTTGAAAGTCTGGACTGAGCTTAGTCTCATAATGATACTTGGTTTAGAAAGCATGATGTACTTCTCATCATACAGTAACAATGCCACTCTATAAGCCTCATAATGAGACTTGGTTTAGAAAGTGTGACATAGTTCTCATCATACAGTAGCTATTCCATTCTCTAAACCTCATAATGATACTTGGTTTAGAAAGTCTCAAGTTATCATCCTGTAAGTAACAACCTGCTCTTAGATATGACACTATATTTTCAAAATTTAAGAATAAAAAACTGTACTGTTATAATAAAAATATTCTGGATTATTCATTGACTCATCATCAGATATATTTTAATGCTTCTATGGTAGTTGACCTCCTTCCTACAGACCTACACTTTTCTGCAATGACATTAAAATAATGACCGATGGTGTAATTACCTGATAATTTATCATTGATAATTCTTCTGCTTTACATTTTTCTCCATGTTCATTTAAACAGTACATTCTAACAGTCAATGGAACAAAACAAACATGACGCTTGTGTTTTGCAGGCCTTGTTAGTTTTAACTTTGTTATTTAAAATGAGAGGATCGACTATACATGTAATACACTACTTAAAAATAACATGTCACAAAAGTAAATCCAAATTTTACAATGATATTTTATAATATTATTAAAATGGCTTAGTATACTATTCTTTATTGCTTTAAAAAAGCCATAGTACTGTAACAAAATAAAAAAAAATTGACATAAAATATATTATTATCTTAAAAATGCTAAAATAACTAGATTAGATAAGATTAAGGTAAGATTTAACTAAAAACATTTTGCAGCCATACGGCTGAATACGAAGTAAAGAATAATATAAGTAATAAATATCAACTTATACAAGATTCGGTCTAGATTTGTTATATGCATAGTAAAATTAAACTGTAAAATTGTGAATAAATTAATTAAAAAAGTAAGCTATTACGCTATTCTTATAGTGATCAACATAACCTGAGGTACATTGTATTTTTTTGCTCGTCTTAGAGACATACTGTTGGAAGAGGCATTTAACTTGAACTAAGACGAAAGTGCTAAAAAACTCGTAATTTGCTAGAAAATTCGTAACACAATCTCTAATGCTTCCAGTTAACCAACCTATCAAGCTGTATTCTGTTTAAAACGCCATCAAAATTTTTAATGTCACTTCCCAGAATTCTCTTGTGTGCATTCCAAAACCAGGCACCTTTTAGACTGTCCATTTTATTTGAATCCCAGGTAGTTTGGTTAATTAAGCCGGGCACTGACTGTGTCATACGACGGTTGCACGACTATACTGTCACTCCCTGTATGTGTGGTGGCCAGATGACAATCTTCTACTCATCAGCCGACGGTTTTTAGTGATTTCCCTTTTGACTCACTAAAAAATCTATCTGCCGATGAGCAGAAGACTGTCATCGAATCTGGCAACTACACATACAGGGAGCAACGGTTTAGTTTTGCCACGGTCCCACGACTCAGTGAGTGCCCGGCTTTAGAAAGAATCAAGTTTACCGCAGTACAATATATCACGCATTGGTGTCAAGATTTTCAGACTTTAAGAATGTCTGCTTTAACAGAATTTGATTCTCAGAGTGATTTGCTTTTGAAAAAATTGATGGTATAAAACATGACAGTAATAGTGCTAACATATACATTGAGTTGTGTGACTTGACTTTTAGATTTGCATTTTAAGATATATTTTTGGGGTTTTTTTTCTGAAGCTTCAAAAACAGCTGGAAGTATTGAATGACCGCAGTGAAGTAGCCAATGCCAATCTGAAGGCTGATATGGATAGATGGCATAAAATAAAAAGAAAGGACCTCAAGGGATTATATATAAATTGGGCTAAAAGGAGGACTAACTATTATGAATCGGTCAGTTTCATTCTCTTATTTAATAATAATTATAGCATTTTCATAGCACACATACACTTTTTTTCCAATTTGAGAATTTTGGCTTACATTACTCCTGATGGTGGAATCTTTCACCTCAATACTAATTACCACAACAATTGATCATTTTATTCTTCTACAAAATTTACATGACCAAATTGTGAATCATTTACATAATTTTCTTGGAAAAAAAAATTAAAATTTTATACTTATTTAGTCACCACTTTTGTAGATAATGCTCTTTCTTATAGTCACAAATACAATTTGTCTGTCTTTCAATGATTGTGAGCTACTGTTTTGCCACAGACCGGGGTTAATCTACGCTAACAGAAGGTCAGGTAATGGTTATTGCTTGAATGACTTTGTCAAATTTGAAGTTTTGGTCACTGGTAACAGTTTTGAAATTTCCTACTGTTACTCAATCAGGATTCTCAGTGTGAACATTTTATAATTTGCACAGATTACATTTTTTAACCCTTTAATTGCCTTCCCCCAGTACTACCGGGGGTAATAAAATGTCGTTAAACAGCCTGTGTACTTGGCTATTGCTAATCCCGCCCTGTTTAGTTTTTATACCTTTCTTGACAAATTTCCAAAAAAAATACATTCCCCAAAATATGCACCCTCTATAGTTTTTATGAAAAATTCATGTTTTTTCTTGGTTTTACCAACAAACGTTTATTTGTGTATACTTTGTTATAAAATGATGAAAATCATTCAAACTTTTGATAATTCTATTCATAGTATGTGCCTGCAGTATGATCCAGTGTAAACAAATTATCAAATAAACATTCCTTGAAGAAAAAGTAGTTTTTTCACAGATTTGATGAAAAATTGAATCAAAATGGATATCATGACGTCATGTGATGTCATCATTATGCAAATTTCCATTTTTCCTCCTCCCACAATAGGCCAACATTTTGCCCACCCTAAAACACAAAAATAATTTTGAAATATTATCGTTTAGTTTTCTTTTTGACATCTATTTAAAAATCACCTATTTTCCATACAAACATGTCCGGCACATAGGTGGGAATAACACCCGGGAGTGAAAGGGTTAATAATGTACAAATAAAATCAACTTGCCTATTTTTTTTAAATTTCAGTGCCTTTCATCTTGGGAGGAAGTGATTAGGACATTACAGACCAAAAAACATGATGATGATAATTTAGAATCACCCGATTCCAATGAACCAGCAAGTGAAACGAGTGACCCAGAGATACTTGAGTACCCAACGCAAGAGTGACTCATACCTAACTCAAGATGCATACTCAATGGACCAGCAAACAAATTGAGTAACCCAAAGTACTTGAGTACCCAACGCAAGAGTGAGTCTAGATACCTAACTCAAGGTGCATACTCAATGGACCAGCAAACAAAACAAGTAACTCAAAGTACTTGAGTACCCAACGCAAGAGTGACTCTAGATACCTAACTCAAGGTGCATACTCAAGGGACCAGCAAACAAAATGAGTAATCTAGGGTACTTGAGTATCCAACAGTGTTTCACAGATACTTGAGTACACAATGCAAGACTGACTCATTGGTCCCAAACTCAATGATGTATACTCAATGAATGAACCAATGTGTGTGACCTAGAGATACTTGAGTACACAACACAATATTTACCCATAAATACTTTAGTACCATGTGCAGGAGTGACAGATGTACTTGAGTGCCCAACACAAGAGTGACTCAGATATGCTTGATTACCAAACGCAAGAGTGACTCAGAGATAGTTGAGTACTGAATGCAAGAAAAGAGTGACTCAATGGAACTTAAGTACCCAGTACAAGATACATAAACTCATTTATTCAAATTGCTGCAGATTATGCAATGCAATGTACATTGATTTTGTAGCGCCTTTATATAGAACAGTCTTGAAGCGCTGTGGACTAGATGTTACCCTAAGGGTCGTGTAATGTCATGTAGCAAGTATTGGCTTGTTCTTGTACTCTGAAATTATGAAAATTTGAAATTTAGGTCCTAATATATGTTTTAAATGTTTATTTAATATTGCATTTATAAGTGAAAAAGCAGTTGTGATTGTATGATTTAATAGACCCTATATTTTAACTCGCAAAAATGAATTGGCTGACATTAGCAGATCCCTAAATAATTAAACAAGGGAGCTGACTTGTTCATTTTTAGTCATTTACAGTGCCCAACATAGTAGCAAGGCTCGACGTACCCATCAGATCCTCAGTTAAACTTTGGGAGCTGACTTATGTTATTTGTAGTTATTTATGGTGCCAATAGCATGGCTCCAGTTTCCCATCCTCAGTGTACCACTGACTGAATTTGGAAAGGCAGTCTCCCTGTCAAAACTACACGCCTTTATGCTGGGGGTACAAAAAAACATCGCACTCCTTCTCGAGGTCCACCAAGCTGGAAGAATTTGACAATACACAGAGTGATTGTTTATTAACATACATTTATTTGTGTTCTCTATAAGATCTGTTGTATTTAGTCATTTAAAGCTTGAAATCAAGAAATTATGCCTTAAAACCTGTAACGCATTGATTAAAAAACTCATATTATATACTATTTGCTATTTACAAAAGAAAAAATGTATTTTCCTTGTTGGAATAGAGATCTATATTGTTCTTTTGAAAATATATCCATTTTAGAATATTAATTTTGTTTATTTTGCCCTTTATTTTGAACAATTTGACAAAACTGTGTGCTTCTATAAACAAACATTTTGTTTTTCTAATACAACTCTCAGGTTGGTATTTTTTTTAGGAAAAGAACCCACCCCCCACCCACCCCTACCCCATTCACAAGCCAGCATACGGGCATATAATCATCACCCATATAGTATTATAGTAGGATCAATGCACTTTATTATATCCGGGTCAGGGTGCATAACACTTGCATTTAATAATAATCCTGCCTGTGGCCTAGTGTTCAAGCAATCTGACATATAAATCATCTCAATTTCATGAATTTACTATGTACATTCTGCTCTCCTTTAGCTCAGCCCAGACTATCAAATTTTATTTGACAACAAAATGTTTAATACACCCATATATGGTAAGGATATGTCCATGTATGGTCATGATGTGATGTCATCACGACTATAAGGCATATCAGATTTTTTCAATGGTAATGTGATGTCTTGACTGAGTTTAAAATCACTCTTCATTTTGTCCAGTTTCTGGTTAGTGAAGGATCATGTTAAAATTATCCTGCTGCAGTTACTGCAGTAATTCAGTTACAAAATTATATAAGTTCAGTAACTGAAAGCGTATTACTGTAAATGACATGTCAAAGTGAAACATTGTGCATCAGTGCATTCTTTAAAGAAATTATAATGGCACTGGGTTACTGCAGTTAATGGAGTAAAGTGATAACAATAGATTACTGCAGTTAACTGTAGTACAGTAATGACAATAGATTACTGCAGTAGAATAATTTTGACACGGTCCCTATTTTGAGGAAGTGAAGTTTACCAATATTTACATTAGTTTAATTAATTTGGGACTTCGGGGAAATTGAAGGACAGTTTTGCATTCGTTTTTTCTTCAGACTGGGTATTTGGAGAGTTATTAAACATTTTTTAAGTAGAATTTATTTTTTCCATTCCATGTATTGTATGTTATTTTGAAAATGTAAATCTTCAATTATATTAAATATAATTCAATAAAATTTAAGGATTTGCCTTATGGAGAAACATTATTAAAGTTGAAATATTAAGGGTTTAGTGAAAGTACGATTTTAACACACCAACAATCTTTTGTTCACGTTGTCTCCAAAGCCTGAAGTACTGTAGGCTTACTGTATAGCAAACTGTCACAAAAGAAGTAGTTCAAAATATAAAATTCAATAATAGAGGCTTGTCCTATAAATTCGGTACACAAAATCATGACACACATAATGAAAAATTACTGTTGTGTAAAATTATTTTACAAACGTGCCCTTACTTGATGTTTAGTGAGACGATTTCTCGAACACAAAAGGGTTTTAGAGTTTATGCAAATGAAATAATTCACTTGGTAAGTTTCAATTGATGTGCACTTAATGCAATCCACTACAATTGCACTTGAATGCCAACATTTTCAAAAAATCATAATAATGTTGCATGTATTCAGAAATTATTGGATTAATTAAGTCAGTCTAGACATTTTATTGTGAATTTGTAAATTCAAGTGCTATGTTTGCAATCATTATTCTTTTTCTGCTAAACTATGCTATTGACCTTCTCAGGTTTTTAAAAGATGAATTTCATGACTTTAATTTTCATCCAAAATTCCTGGAGAATCCAGAAGGGAAAGTTGGAAGAATTTCATCTTGTTGTCGATTTTCAATGTATATGGTGTTTTTGTTTTTGATCAACCAAAATAAAAACATAAATAAGAGTAAACTTACAGTACGTTTCATTGTCAACATACGGAGGTCTGATAACATCATGAATAGGGATGAAGGGGCCCACGAACTGTCCCACATCTACGATCAGCTGCTAATGAAAGAGAAGGAGGGGGCACGTCCGATTGAATCGAATGGTGGCGCTATTCACAAACATCATCTTGAATTCCACACTCCAGATGACACGCCAGTTGACAATGAAACCTGACAGGTTCCGAAACGTATTGTAAGTTTACTCTTACTTATGTTTTTATTTTGGTTGATCAAAAAGAAAACACCATATACATTGAATCCAGAAGAATCCTGGAAACTGAGATCTCTGGCATTGCTCTTCAAAATCATGTAATAACGGACCTTGCCTCTTGAAGGCTCGAAGTACCAAGATAAAGTTTGTTAGAGGTACATTCTTTACAAAATTACCTAAAAGAATAAATTTGTTTGGGGGGAGGCTTAACGGCTTAAGCCCCCCCCCCTCCCACCCTAAAA
This sequence comes from Nesometra sesokonis, assembly GCA_025631205.1. Taxonomy (NCBI): domain Eukaryota; kingdom Metazoa; phylum Echinodermata; class Crinoidea; order Comatulida; family Antedonidae; genus Nesometra; species Nesometra sesokonis. The sequence goes on from JAOTQE010081247.1 coordinate 8,418, forward strand.
TTTTCCCGAAATTGTTTTTTGGGTTTTAAATGATAGTGGACTAATAAAAATAGATGGACAGCAGTCCTATATAGGGACACCTAGAGGCAAATTTGTTTTTAGCTTATCAAAACCAAAATCAGGGTTTAAGTCTCCTTCCCCTTCAAATCTCAATCCTGGATCTGCCCGTGCTAGACGACTTTTTACACAATTCCCATTTGCTAAGCAAGTACGCTGACAAAATAGAATTTTTGAGAGAATGAAGAATTTTAAAAAGAATAGAAATATTTTATATAAGAAATCATGGATTCTAAAAAGTACACTACTGTATTGTCAAAATCAAAAGTATAATCCATTCAAGAAATGAGATACTCTCCATTGTGTTGTGATTAGATATTTTAACATCATATTATGTCATCATCAGATATACCATATTTTGTAGGGATGTAATTGTGTTGAGCAGCCAACCTTAAGATTCTGGCACCCATCCTATACTATTTTAAGACCTTCCAGTGGGCTTAATTTTAACAATGTAACCAACCCTGAAACTTCCAAAAATGTTTTAGTAATAATTTAATTTTACCACCCACCTTTAAATATTTGTAGACCACCATTGGCTACATGCTTTTTCTTGGTGTATCCAAGGTAGTTTTCCGCAAGTTGAATTCGCGTGAACAAAAGGCGAATGATTCTGCACCATTTAATCTTTCAACTCAAATCCTGCGCCAGACTATTCCCTTTATTCTCTTTATTTTTTCATGGCAGCAAATTTGGTAGTTTGAATTGATTCAACATTTTGCAAAACGAAAAAAAAAACATGCAGCCAATCAGAGTACTAGAATAAAATAATGACACGCTCATGATCATTGAGCCTAATCAGTGAACTTACGGGCAGTTTAGAACGTATGCACGTATAAACAACAACTTTATTTTTTTTATTATTTCCAAGTGTAATTATGGATTACATAAATTTTCAGTGTAATCTTTTTTGGTTTTAGCATTATTAAAGTGCTTGTGTTAATTTGTAATTATGTAAATTTTTTAAAAGGTGTGAATAAAATTTCCCGAAAATAAGAATGTGAATTGTTAAAACATTTCTTGACGCAAAAATACAGACTCACTCAAATAAATTTGTAGGCGTAAAATTGTTCACTTTTGTTCGCGCAAATTAAATCTGCCTAGAAGAAGCACCTTAAAAAACATTGTTATAAATATTTAATCAATAAAACAAAAGCATTTTGAATTCTTGGAAGTGCTTTTGATTGAATTCCAAGAATTTGAAACATTTGCCAAAGGGTCATAGACTTTCATTTTCAACTAATAAAAATTAATGTTCGCAAGTATTAAATGTCTATAAATATAGCAGGTCATTGTTTTATACAGTATTATAAATCCTTATTTAATCAATGATTTATTTGTGTTAAATTCAACAGCGAATTTTCTCGCCACTCATTCAGGTCATTGTTTTATACAGTATTATAAATCCTTATTTAATCAATGATTTATTTGTGTTAAATTCAACAGCGAATTTTCTCGCCACTCATTCTTTCTAAACCAAGTCTCACTATGAGGCTTAGGGAGTGGTGATGGTTAAGTCGTACACTGTAAAAAATGGGGAAAATTCCTGGCAGACAGGATGCCAAGAAAATCCCGTAAATTTTACGGGCGTTTGTATTTTTGTACAGTAAATCTTACAGAAATTTTACTGTTACACGATTAATTTTACGGTAATTTTCCGTAAAATTTACGGGATGTTCTTGGCATACTGGTTTTCAGGACTTTTCCCATTTTTTTTCAGTGCAATTTTTACAGTGCAGAAAAGCATATAGTGTGAAGCCATGTTCAAACCAAGGACCTCAGGATTAGATGGCAAGCATGTTAACCACCAAGCTAGAGTGCCATCCTTAAATAATAGGGTGAAACGTTTGATATTTTTTAGTTGAAAATGTCCCTTTAAGACAGGTGTTGCAATGCTAGTCAGCAATACAATTTATAATGTAATCAAACTGAGGTACACGCAGGGAATTAGATGAAAACAATTTATAATTTAAACAACTGAAGTATGCTTTGTCTGAAAACAGAATCGGTTTAACATGAGTTATTTGTTCACTTGATTGCACTTTGATTTGTGAATTGGTGCATAATAGTATCTGATTAATATTTTTATTAAAGATGTTTGTCACCTAAAAATGATAAAAAATTGATTTTGAAAATAACTTGCTGATTTTGAAGAAATATATATAATATGATCATTCTGCTCAAACTTAGAATATTAAACTAATACTTACCCTTAATTTTGCAACAAAATAATGCTATAAAATGAGCAAAAATCCATGCAAGGACTAGCAGTCTCCAGATTGTCATTTTTCTGGTCATTTTTCAGTGTAAACATCTTAATAAACATTTTTTAAATATGTTAATTTTAAATCATAAGTTATTAACTTTGATGTTACTTCACTAATGGGCAAGTTAATTTATAAATGAATGGTGATGACTTTTTGGTTGTTTTCGAGTGACAATACATCTTCAATGCAGAAAATAATAATTAGTATTTGATAGGTAATTACTATACATAGTTTCCGTGTTCATAAATACATTAAACATACTGATTAGCTTCAATTAAGAAAGTATATAATGTACTACAGTCAATGTCATGCATGTCATTGTATCAGCATTTAATATTTCACCATTAATTATATCATCATCATGAACGATTGTTTTGATTGATTCTTTGGTGATGACTTAAGATGTGTAAAGCCAGGCATTCACTGTGTCGTACGAAGGTCGCACGACTAAACTGTTGCTCGCTGTGTGTGTTGTCATTGGCCAACGGTTTTTTTTATTGATATCCCTGGCTTAAGGTACACATATTTTAGGAATCATGCAAATGCTGGTCCAAAAATCTCCAGGAATTCTTTTTTAAAACATGGGACCTTCAGTAAAGTATGATTAATAAGAACATGTTCAGATTCGCAGCTTAAGCGGATTGTAGCTAATGCGAGATGCAAGTTAATTCAAGATGTAAAGTCACTGGGTGTCGAAACACAAGGTGCTGTGTAATGACTTAGCTAACACTAACAATAAGACATTTTTTCTTGCTGCCAGTGACAATTGAAAAATTTATACTGGTAAATTGTCAACAAACTTTTTAAGCATGACTTTTGGGTTGGTTTTGGCCCTACCCCAAATATATACACATACATAATATATACTACATATATAGGCCACTAAAGCATACCTGTATTTTGTGAAATGGAGAGTAAAGGAAGACCAAAAAAATATGAGAATCAAAATTTTATAATTATTTTTCAATAAGCAATTTTCTACTGGAATTTTTACCAGTAAATTTGATGGCTAAGACCCTAATTGGAAGAACACTGATCTGTGATTCTGAACATAATAAGACGGATTCCGTGAGACAGGTTTTAATCATGACTTATAATTACAGCATTATTATTAAATCAATAATAGGTACTTTTCGCCGAAATACTTTAACTTTAACAGATGACATCATAATTTATTCATAAGTGGTAGGAGTTGCGTTAACAACTACAGTAATTTCTAGATTTAACATGCTCGGCAGAACGTTAAGTTACATTTCAGGGGCGGATCCAAGATCCACCGAAAGGGGGGCCCACTTTCATGTCAACGTAGATTTGGGTGGGCGTGGTTGCCCATTTTATTCAAAATTGTGCAAAAAAATGTATTTTTTGGTTTCAAAAGGGGTGGGCCAGGGTCCGTTGGGGCCCCCTTGGATCCGCATTTTATGTAAGTCCAGTGCAAGCGCTTTTAGATTTGTTTACAAAAAGGGTGGAGTTTATTGCAGTGCTAAGGTTAAAGTTAACATTAACGTTCGGCGGTGAAATCTACCTATTGTCTCTTAGGAAATAACGCAATAAATGTTATAAATCAAATGTTAAAGAATTTTAAATTTAGTTGATTTTTGTTTGTATCTTTTAGTTAAATTTATTTAAGTTGGTTATTTTAAGGTGTCATTGGAAATGATTTGCTTTTCTAACTAATTTGCCCATTATAAAAAATATAAGGTATATCTATATTCTGTATTATGTAAATTTATGTATTATATAAGCCAGTATATTCACCTATACATTCCAACAACTTAAAAGGTGCATAGCATTATCCTGGTATTTACATTCACCTGGTTGGTGTGTATATATATATATATATTAGCATGGTTAGGCTGCGTATTCATTTATTCTTGGTGTTCAATTTGAACGTGGAGCTAGCTGATGATGCCCTAGCTAGTCGATCGACACTATATTCTGTTACAATAGGTTACCCTTATGAAGCCCAAAACAATCTAAAGGATCTGTTTGCAGATATTGGGACTAAATTCCAGTTGCAAATTTTATTTTGTCAGTGTTGATCGGATTTTTTTACTTTGCATTAAATATAAATTTATATATTATATGAGGCTAGTCGTGGCAAAACCACCAAGTTGTCGCACAGTTAGTGAGAAATAAGCCAATAAACAACAGGAAATATAAACACAAAGAAAATCTGTGTATATTTTGTTCAATAACTTCAGTTATACATTCCCGATTTTGATAATTGGTCCCTCATTTTAAAGCCTATAAAAAGGGTAATATGGTTGTAACAATAATTCAATTTTCCTACAACTTGGTGGTTTTGCCGTGTCATGCCTCATATTATATATGTTATATTCAGTCAAAGAATTCTGGCCAATAGAGGGCCAAAGTTGTAAAATTATGGCAAAGGGAGGTTTAATTGTAATAACCTGAAACACATAAATTATTAATCCATTAATTGTGCACTCTAAATATTAAACATGAATACTTGAAAATAAACCGTCTAAAGCATGGGAGCCATCATCATTTTCCTCTATTGTCAGTCAAATAAACATATTTTAGATACATTAATTTCTGATTCCCAAGTTTTCAACGATCAGGTTGTTAAATTTAGAGCAGTCACTTTTATGCCGCAACCACAATGGATTTAAAAATGAGAATTTTAGCAAGAAATGGTTAACATTTCAAAGGTTAAATCTTGGTGTTGTTTGCATTTGGATTATTTGACATGATTAGTTTGAAATAAAGCATGTACATGTAAAATCAAGCATATTGATATGTTTACTCAAGGTTACAACTCTTGGGTGGTTGGCAAACAGAGCGATGAGGGCCATTCTGTAATATAACTTGCACTGTTCACATTGGACTTTACATGCCAGTTAAACTTGTGCGCTAAGTTTTATTGGGCACATTTCAATCTGGAAAACTAACTTGTGTCCTAGTTTTTCATAGTGAGGTTTCCTAGATCATACATGAAATTTTCAGGCCTAACTAACTGACGAGTCTGTTAGTTTTACCAAAATAAGTCCAGTTGCAGACTTTATTTTGAGAATATTTTGGTCAATTTTTTAAAAGTTACAATTCATGTTTAATTTTAGACTTTATATTCACATCCATATATATATTAAACAGATTTAGGTGGGTTTTTTTGGTACAAAACTTGATGGTAACAAATTTATCTAATGAATGGACACCTCTGCATTACTATGGAGATTGGATACCATGGTGGTGTCTTTGTGTGGCTAATTATCAATGAATAATCAGTTTGATTTTACTATAGTTGCCCACTTGATCATTTAAGCTTTATATAAATGTATCTTGATTTCATGATTACTAATTATGTAATAATATTTTAAATCCATTTAATAAATTATGTTCATTTAAATTTTACTACCGGTATGTATTGTCATTTGAAAATGTTATTAAATATAATTTATTTTGACACTAAAAATTAAGAAATGAGTGTGCGTAAAAATTCTTTAATAAGATTTTTACACAAAAAAGAATTATGGAAATTTTGGCTAAAGTTTAGCATAACATTGTAAAATGAAGGGTAGTATTTTAAAATACCCTACTTTACAGATCATGGTCATAAAAAAAAGTTTGAAGGTCATCTGTGGCGGATTTAAAGGAGGCTTAACAGGCTTAAGCATGCCCCCACTAAAATTGATCATTTTTTGGGGTGGGGGAGTTTTAATGAAAATGGACTAATTAAAAAAACATGCACAGCGATCATACAAACTTCTAGGGGCATGAGTCAGACATGTTATTGCAAATTGGTTCTTTCTTTTGTGGTTGTCAAAATCTGGTTTTATGCCCCCCCCTCCCCCAGATCAGAATCCTGGATCCGCCCCTGGTCATAACTTAGTCATCACTATTAAATCATTCTATTTTCAAGTGACAGAACATTTTTATAATTATTGATTGAAATGATTTAGTCAATGGTGCTGATGAATCATGTTTTCTGTAAATAAATCTTAATATATAAATAAAATTGACAAATAAATAAATTGATTTGATTGATTCTTTTGTTTTACAAGTATTGGGGACATGTTGGGGACACCTTGAGCAACCAACCTTTCGGCAAGCATGATGATGACGAATTTGATGATGATAGGCGTGGATCCGGGGGGGGGGGGGGCCTACGGACTTGCCCCCCCCCTCTTTTGAAACCCAAAATGTATTTTTTTGCACAATTCTGAATAAAAGGGGCAACCATGCCGGATCTGGAAGTGGGCCCCCTTTCGGTGGATCCTGGATCCGCCCCTGATGATGATGATGATGATGATGATAATCAATTTGATGATGATGATCTGCGCCTGATCATAATTATGATGGTGATGTGATGAAGATGCATGATAATGATGATGATGAATGAGCACCAGTCATGATGAGAAATTCTCCGCTATTGGGCTCCATTTTTCCAGATTTCGATCTGACAAGCATTATAAAGTCTTCCCATTTTTAGGTCATTTTGTCTAGTAATTCCACTGTTTATGTGATTCACCGTATCTTCCTGTTTTGTCTCATGCGTAAAACTTTAATATGCATACCTATATAGTTTAGGTCGTGAGACTAATGTGTGAGAAAAATTATGTATGAGTGAAACCGGGCCGAATTAGCGCCCCGCCCCCACTTTTCGTGAGATTCGGGCATTACATGAGAATTAAGGCGTGGATCCAGGATATTGTGAGAGAGGAGTACTGTTTTCAGGAGCGGATTAAGGGGGGGGGGGGTGTCGTGCGCGCCGGGGCACCGGAGCATCAAAATGGGGAAATAACCTTTGTTTGTTTTTTTTGCTTTCCAGGATAAAATGGCCAGCCACGCCCACCCGGACCTGGAAAAGTGCGCTCCCCTCCCCCTTTTGGTGGATCCTGGATTCGCCCCTGGTTTTCTGTGGGGTGGGTATGTCAATGGTGTCAAATTGTAAAGTCAAAGAAAAGTGTTATATATTTTGGGCAAAATAAGAT
>JAOTQE010081258.1:2175-15692 GCA_025631205.1 Nesometra sesokonis
TGTAGCAGTCGCAGTGATGTAGCAGTCGCAGTGATGTAGCAGTCGCAGTGATGTAGCAGTCGCAGTGATGTAGCAGTCGCAGTGATGTAGCAGTGCGTTAGCAGTCGCAGTGATGTAGCAGTGCGGTAGCAGTCGCAGTGAGGGAGCAATTGCAGTGTAATGTAACTCCGACTGCTATCTCATTGCAGTGGTATTGCAGTCACGGATAGTAGTTGCAGTGTTAAGTTAGTCGCAGTGTTGTAGCAGTTGTACTGTTATAACAGTCACAATGTTGTAACAGTCAAAGTGAAATAGCAGTCATATTTGAGGTTTTTATCTCCCAGGTACCCACTTACTCCTGGGTATAGAGAGAAATAAGTAACCAAGCAACATAAACGTTTTTAGATGAGCTCTCTTTAACAGACTTGTTTTATACCTCATAAGGTCATGTCGTGTCAATTGCTGGCATCCTCTGGCCAAGCCTATCATGTCCAGTTAAAGTAAAGCATCTTACAGAGATACAGTAGCAAGAACAGCACTTATAAATCTGGAATTTTTATAATTTATTTTGTGTCACATCCAACAGCAAGCTCACTCGCCACTTACAGGATGAGATCTACGCCATGCTTTCTAAACCAAGTCTAATTATGAGGCTTGGGGAGTGGCATTGTTAAGTCATGGGAACCAACCTAGCATTCAGCCAGATTCGAACCCAGGACCTCGGGATTGGAAGACAAGCATGCTAACCACCAAGCTACAGCGCCACTCCTAATGCTTAATGCTGTTTTTCTTTTTCATTATCTATATGTGAGTTGTATGGCCGAGCAGTTAAGGCAGGGGAACTATGAACCATTCATAAAACAAAAGCATGGGTTGAAGGCCCATTCGCACCGTGGTTCTTGTGGTGGAACAAGTCTTCTCGGATAAGGACTATAAACCGTAGGCCCAGTGTACACAATCAGCACATGTGCACTAAAGAACCCGGTACATCTTTCAAGACAAGTAGAGGGTCCCCTTGTCTACTGATTCATGCATGTACAACCCAGTACTTGCTGCATGACATCACGTGACCCTTAGGGGAATAGAAAGTCATAAGAATGTGTAATATCTGGTCCACAGCAACATGAGCATCTTCTAAATGGATTCTTGCGCGTATATAAATGTACACCATTATTATTGTTATTTTTCTAATTTCAGGTATTAGAGTGCTTCCGAAGACTGATGGCTGCCAGACAGAAGAAACGATCCCCGACCAAAAAAGAGCGTGACCAAGCGACCAGAGCATTGAGAGACCGAGATGCCGCTGTACGTCAGCTAGAGGCTATGGGACCGGAATTCTACTCGTGTTAGATATCTGTCTACAGAGAAAAGTAGTAATTTATGAGTTGCTATAAACTTTAGCCAACTAATTAAAAAAAACAGTAAAGACAATATAACTCACTCATCAGAAGTGTGCTATCGGCTATGTTCTATTGATAAGGAAATGCTAGATCAATGCACTGTCAATGACTGGGGGGTCATCCTTCGTAATACACACTATATAAATATTATAGTCAAACCTGCCTGTCTGTCTGTCGAATCCAAACTGTCAGTGGAAAAAATTACGTTAGTAAAAATTTGACTTAAAAAATTGTAAATATATTGAAAATACTTCAATCTGGCATGATAGATAAATTTGACTTGGAAATAATTTTGACTTGGACAAGGTCTAACCTAGGCAAGTTTGACTATATTATAGTATAAATTTTTTATAATATTATCACAGTCAACTCTTTTAAACCCGATCACCTTTCATACAAACCACTTTGTATGGTTTTCCAGACGTTGCAGTGCTTCAGAGAGGTGCTTTAACTCCCCCCCCCCCCATTGGGGGCGTTGCCCTGCTCTCTGAGAAATTTTGGCACTGCCACTTTTTTCAGATGCTTCAGTTGAAAGAGAATCAAGATTACCTATATTTACATTGATTTTGTGGTCTTAAAATTGGGTCTGGTTTGGTGTGAAATGTGGTTTTCCATAAGGTGAATTTTTGCGAAGTTGACTGTATTATTATTACTTTGTATCTCAATTTATATTACCCCCAGAGTTACTCTATTACAGGTATTATCAGCCCATTTGGCATTTGTACCTCCCGAGTACATAATTATACTTGGGAGTGGGGAGAGGTAATATTGTTAAAATGTCACATATTATGTGGCTAAGCATATTCCAATGCTTCACTTATAGTAAAACAGATTGTGTAGGGTAATATACCGTACAGATCCATGTATAACCCCACCCTGACTTTTGTTTCAATTTGAAAGTCTGAGTGCAGTAATAAATTTTCTAAACAAGTACATGATCTTTAAATGCCTACAAATTAGCCCCTTAAGAAATAAATAATAATCTGCCTGTGGATATGTTCAAATAAATACCTTTTTTCAAATCTTTGGTTTCTGGATATATTTCAAGCCACTTGATGTTAATATAAGCTAAAAAACTAAGTTTTAAGAAAAGAACTTTTACCTATGATCATGCCTGACCAAATTATATTATTTATTAAAACTGTGCTAAGGAGCAAAGTAATTGTGAGGTCTAACAAAATAATGCTTTGTTTGACCCTCTTCCACTAATTGAAATTCAAGAGTACAGGTGGATGGGAAAAGTTTTTAAAGCTAAAAATTGCCTTGAAAATCACTTATTTTGGTGAAATGTACCCTACATATACGAATATTAAAAAGATACGAATATTAAAGCATTTTTTTTTTATAAATTAATTTTTTGGTTTTAAACTAAAAAAACTTTGACTTTGGCAGTTTTTCAGGGGCGCAGCCAGGATGGAATGAAAGGGGGGTCAGCAGTGGTGGCGCCAGGATTTGCCCGGCGGGGCGGGGCATGGTCCCAACGAGGTCCGGGTGGGCGTGGTTGCCGGTTTGGTTTTGATGAGCAAAAAAAAAAAAACATCAATTTCTCGTTTTTATATTGAATTAAGTTATGCAAAGTTGAGTTTCACTCTGCATTATTAACGATGGCTGGCTTACAATTCATGCAATACTATAATATTCTTCACATTATAACTTTTTTCTTAGAAAATTATTTTTTTTCTCAAAATTTTAGGGGGGTCCTGACCCCCCGACCCCCCCTCTGGCTGCGCCCCTGTTTTTCATGGTGGGTGGTCTGGGAGTTTGGGGTTGGGGATGAGGAGAGCAAACAATGTAAGTAAATATATAGGTTTAATTCTCTAGTAATGAACTATTGAAGTAAACATGTAGCATTACTATTTGTACATACTTTGTATAATAAAATGTTTGTAGGAATTTACTAGATAAAAACGTGTTTGTTACATTATTTATTCATGTAATGTAGAACAGATGTACAAAAATAGATGTATTATTTTAATGGCTAGATGTTGAACTTCCACAGAATATATAGCCCCAAAGTGCAGATCCATGTATGCGCCTACTATTCCGGAATCCAACCAATCAGATAATGTTATGTTCAAAAACTGTTGCTACATCATAATTGCGCCCCAATCTTTCATAAAAGTTTCAAATTTATCAATAAATGGAATTAAATTTTATCCAAATATAAAGACATTGACAACAAAATATATGTGACATATGAAAATAATTTGTAGGACAAAAGATTATTAAAAATGCAATAATTGTAAAACAGTTATTATTATTCAACTTACATGTTTGTGATGAAGGCTGACGAAATAAAAATAGTAGGTTTCTACATGAGACTGCAATTCTACAGTGTTAAGCTCACCATCTAGCCGTAAATAATACATCTATGTGTACAACCCAATAAAAAACAAGTCAATTATAAACAATAAGACCCTCATCCATGTTTTTGTATCAGACATGTTGTCTGAATAATCAGCTGCTGATGTAAACTGGATCAAGATTGGTGTCTTGGATCCAGTAAATTTAGGTCCAGCAGACTTCAAAAAATTTGACATGGTACCAGAGGACTTGGGACTGGTAAAGTTGGAACCTGGGACATGCAAACTTACAACTTGGGACCAACAGACTTGGGGCTCTGGGTTTAGAACTTGGTACTTGTATACAGCATACTTATGACTGGCCGACTTGAGGCCGCCAAACTTGAACCGGGGAACTTGGAAGCAGTAGACTTCAGAACAACAGACTTTGGACTGGTGGACTTGGACCATTTTATTTGGGACTGGTGAATTGGGATTTAAGACCAGTATACTTGGGATTTCTGTCACTAATGTTTCAATAACTGTTGTAATGATGGTGATGATGGTTGTGATCGTATTTATACATTGGTAATGGTGATCATAAAGATGATCATGATGTTGATATGATGATCATGTTGATGATGGCAAACTTGGGACCAGTAAACTTGGAACCAGTGGATTTGGACCAGCAGGCTTGGAACTTGGGACTGTGGATGTGGTACTTGCGATCTACAGACTTTGGATTTGTGGATTTGTGATTGACATACTTGGGACTGGTGGATTTTGGACCAGGGAACTTGGGAGTAGTGAACTTGGGACCAGTAGACTTAGGGCTTGGGTCTTTGGGCTTGGCACCAGTGGATATCAGGTGACTAGTTGGTTCGACCAGGTTTAGGTTTACTACTATCACACTGTGGACACGGAGTTTAGGAGGTTGTGAGGGCATAGCAGTAGATGGCATACTTGGGACTTGATGATGATGATGATCATCATCATCATCATCACTATCATCATCATCACCACCTCCACCACCACCACCACCATCATCCACTGCCACCAATACCAATATATCGTCGTCATCGCTATTAATTTTGAATTGATGATGATGATGATGATGATGATGATGAAAACGATGATGATGAAAACGATGATGATGAGAATTGGGACAGCGGACGTAAGACTTGTGACTTACAGACTTGGGATGGTGGACTTGGGATTGGTAGACATTGGATTTTCTTTTTCTGCAGCACTTTTATCGGATAATTTTTATCGTGATAATTTATCGGATAATTTTTTTCTGCGGAAACACGGCCTAAGTCCTCTAGTTCAAAGTCCCAACATCACCAATTCAAAGTATGCCATTCTGAAGTTCATTGCTCTCAATCCTGTCGATCCCAAGTCTGCTGGTTTCTATAAGTTCAATCTGCTGATCTTAAATCCACCAGTTTCAATTTCTAAGCTTGCATGTCCCAAGTCCACTGGTCTCAAGTCCAGTAGTCCCAATTGTCTAGCAGTCCTAAGTACAACAGTCCCAAAAACACTGGTCCCAATTATACCAGGTTCCAAGCTTAATGGTCCTAAATCATCTAGTCCTAGTGGAAGCAGTTTGCGCAGCGGTTGCATTTTGGACTTCCAATCACAAGGTCGGTGGTTCGAGGCTCACTCCAGTCGGCTGTTTGTGTTCCTAGGTAAAACACTTTATCCACGTTGCCTCTCTAAACCCAGGAGTATAAGTGGATAACTGGGAGGTACAAATGCCATATGCGCTTAATACAACTGCAACATTATGGAATAGATTGTATTCCATAGGTGTTTGTTCCAATGACTGGAGGTAATAATTGTGAAGTGCTTAGAGGCCTTGGCAATAAGCGCTATATAAATGTCACATATTATATTAATTGTTGTCAAATCCAAAATCCATTGGGCATAACTTGGAAACACTTCCCAGATTTCCGGTGCCAAGTCCCATGCACGCTAGTGGCCAAGCCCAAGGATGCTATTCTCAAGTCCACTAGTCTCAAGTATGCTGGTCCCACTTCCATCAGTACCAGGTTCACCAGTTCAAAATTCCTGTCCAATTTTGCTGGTCCTAAGTTCACTGGTCCAAAGATGCAAGTACAGTATGCTAATCCAAGGTGTACAGGTCCCAGATCCACTGTGTCTAAGGCTGTTGAAAATCAAAGGTCCCAGATTCCCTGGTCCAAACTCCACTGGTCCTAGTCCACTAGTTCGAAGGTCACCAGTTGCAATTCCATCCCAAGTCACTTGGTCCCAGGTTCAAATTCTGCTGGCCACAAGTTCACAGTTCTGAAGTTTGCTGGTCTCATGTTCAGCAGTCCAAAGTCCGTCAATCAATCTCAGTGGTCTCAAGTCCACCAATCTCAAATACACCAGTGCCCAATTCACCAGTCCTAAGTCTAACTCTCCAAACTTCACCAATTCCAAGTATGACATTCCGACATTCACTGCTTCCATGTCTGCTGGTTTCAATCACAAGCCAAAAAAAGCCCAAATCCAAAGTATGCTAATCCCAAATCCACCAGTCCCAAGTCCCCTGGTTGCAAATGTCCTTCAGTCTCAAGTACAGCGGTCCCAAGTCCAATCCCAAATCCACCAATTCCAAGTCTGCCATTTCCCAAGTCTTTCAATCCCAAGACCACCAGTGACAAGTCCACTGGTTCCAAGTTCACCAGTTCCAAGTCCACTCTTCTCAATCCAAATGTCCGGCAGTCCCAAGTACAGTGGTCTCAAGTCCAGTCCTAAACCTACCAATCCCAAGTCCGCCATTTTTAAGTTCACTGGTCCCAAGTTTACTGGTCAGGTCCGGAATTACAGGGGAAGCATTCGGTGCGTTCCCCCTCTATTATCGTCAAAAGCACATGTGCACCCCTCTTATATTAGGTGCACTGCCTCTAAAATGTTTTCTCAAGAATAGAAAACATGCAAACTGCATACTACAGCTTAAGAGTCAAAATACATGCAAATAACAGGTTTTTCTTGTTAAACTTGAAACCCCTGGACATGCTCACCTGGCCCAGAATTTTGTGCCCCCTCTTTTACACAATCCTGGATCCGCCCATGGTGGTCTCAAGTTCACCGGTCTGATCTCATGCATGTCGGTCTAAGTCTACTGGAAAAGGTCAAATGGTCTCAAGTCCAACGGTCTCATAACCGTACACTCTGATGGTAGATTATGCTTTAAAATGTCTTATTGCAAAAAGCATGTTCTAAACCATAAGATTACAGTAATTCAGAAATAAAATGACTGTAATTTTGACAACAAAGGGTGCCACCAATTGCTTTCACATAAGCCATTTAGTATTCCATAGGCATAAAGACAAACACTGAAAATTATATAAACAAGTCACAGTGATATAACTCTATGGTATGTTTTATTGCGTTCACTCTGTATTTACACGGCAAGATTATGAGATGTCATCCACCTCTGATTATAAAACAATAAAGAAATACGAAGGCTTAAAATGTCCTCAAAATGTGTTGCTTTAACAGTTATAACAAACTTACAAGATGGTATCATTCTATTGGTACCTCGAGTTTAAGTGCATACTCTAGGAAATGACGTATACACCATTATTTGTTAAGTCATGATCAAATTCTTTTCCAATAAACCATGAAATCCACTTTTACTGGTACCTCCAGTTTAGTTAAGTGTTTATATCATAAGAAAGGAGATACCATTGTGCTTTGATCCAATATTTCAACATTCGTTACATCATCATCAATTTTTATTAAGTATAATTTTAGACCATGTATGTAAAAACCCATTAAATTGTACAAAACATGATTTCCCTGTAGTATTCCCAAAATGCCCAAAATGAGACAAAACAAATATTGATATATTTTACCCTAAATTTGGCAACAAAATTAATTTAAAGATTTTTAAATAGCATGAGATTTATCAACTTGAGCATAAAATTGTTTAATTCAAAGTATCCTTCTAAGTTTGCACCGAATAATGCTTCTTAGAAAATCTGCATTACCTGACATCCATCTGTCAGTTTTTTTTCTTGCTTTATCCCATAAAACTAATTCCTATGCTTGAGTTGCTAATTATGTTACTTCAAAATCTGTAATTTTTTTATTATCCAGTGTGCAAAAGTCATAAAAAACAATGTTTAAAGAAACTCAATCATAGATTATTTAAAAATAAATAAGTTAATATTTTGAATTATCAAAATGAATATTGGTAATTTATTATGGAGTGCAATACATTTCTAACGTCAGGAGAGAGACCGTCTTAAAAAATCTTTGTTGGCCAAACTCACTATTATTAAAAAAACTGGGTCCATCGGTCAAATAATTTTAAGTCTTTAACCAAACCATTGGGCAATATGAAAATAAAAAACTGTAATATTCTAGAATTTAGTCACATTTGGACAACATGAAGACACTGTATAAATTTTAGGCTTTATCATAAAAGATATCAATCAATAAATAAGTATGACAAAACATAGGCATTTTTATATATTATATTTAAAAAAATGAATTACACACTAATATAAAACCACATTTCCAGGGGACCCCTAATTGCAAACCCCTACCAGAACATAGTTAAAAAAAAACACTCTCAATAGTGATTTTTTTTTCACCCTAAAATTTCTTTTGATTACAATTTTAACCTGCAGAAGCTATTAAAAATTATCCCTATTTAGGAGCTCAAGCCCCTGCACTTCTTTGAGCATTTAATGGCATAATTTAAATGCCCTTTGGAGGAAGCTGACTATAAACATGACAACTAGTGTATTAATTTATTACAGGGATTGTAAATGTTGAACATCACTGTGCTAGGTCTTTACAAATTGTGTATATTAAAATGTGTAGAAATATACTACATGAAGAAAATACCACTGTTGTACATTTTAAGAAAGCAACAACACATCGTTATCATATTAGACAAAATAGTCAAATTGCATTTGCATCACATTTACTATACAACAATTCACATAAATTTAAAAATGCATAGATCAAAATAGTTGGGCGGTACATGTACATATACAATGCATTTAACAGGCCAAAACATCTTAAATTACTTAACAAAGAGGATGGTAGGAGAAAACCAAACCCATTAAAGATAACCAGGCTATTTTTGGGAAGGGTTTCAAGCATTGTATGCCATTCAGTAAAAGGATAAATTGCATCCTTGTGAAATCCAAACTGGTTACAAGCTTCGTGACAGAAAAAACACACAGACCAGACCTATAAAGGTGCAGTTATTAGTGTCCATGCAGATACTTCTACTCAACACTATATGTTGCTGAGACTTACCAGTGACATTTTAACATTCATATGTGTGAGCTTCAAAATTATCCAATGCTCATAATCATAGTGACATAATTATTTTATAAGCCCTTAAAACTACAGGTACACTAATAAATTACAATATGTACTCGGGTATAAGCCCTCTTTCGGTTATATACCCACTGTCAGGTATAAACACACTCTCTGGTATAAGCCCAACACAAATTTTAAGTTGTTTTTATACATTGAAAAATGAGCCATTAACACTATATTTACTTGTATAAGTCCATCCAACAAAATTAATGTTTAACTGGGTGGGATTTCACCAGAGCCAACAATGTACTTGGTTTACATCATTAAAACATTCCTGGATTGATTAAAGCCACAATTGCACTGGACTTTTTTTGGTAAAACTAACCAACATACACTGGCTAGTTTTCCAATAATTAGTCCAGAGCAAATAGCACAGGAAGTTTACCTAACCACGGAGAAAAGGAAACTTACCCATGCCATGTGGTTAGTTTAACCAAGTCTCGCCTGCCCAGGAAAAACTGACAAGGTTAGTTTTACCAAGCAGGAAAGTCCAATGCGAACAGCGTGACTTGGGTCATATTACAGAATGGCCTTCATTGGTCAATTGGGTACTCCTTTAAGTTGTGACCTTGAATAGTTTATTTTACAAATTTTACCATAGCGTGTGGTAAAACTAGACATGCCAAATAATCCAAGTGCGAACAATGGTAAAATTTAACCATTTTAAATGTTACCAATTGTCTTGGTAAAATATCTCTTTTTAAATCCAGTGCGATTGCGGCTTAACTTGACATACAATGTAAAATAAATTTACTGTATTTTCCTTTTACAAAATAGACTGGTCAAAGCCAGCAATTGACTACTTTTTATTGAGCCATTTCTTATTTTTCTCCCTGTAAACTGAAGCCTTAGTGCTAAATACTTCATTTTATCTGTACCTGTATCTGTTCACTAGAGTTAACAAGATTTATTTCAAGCAAAAATTAAAATTAATGTATACTTATTTTTTCCAGGTGTGTAGCCCGTTGTTCTAGAGGGCACAGTAACAAAGAAAACAGAGTATACTCCCAGAAATTCAATCGATATTAATCTGGCTACAGTATGCCTTACTTACTGTCTTTCTCATTACTTAAGTCTTAAAAATGACAATATTTCTTCATCAAAATCTTTAAATTCATATATTTGTATACAAAAATGTATTACTTATCACAAATTTCATTCCTACAATTTGTACAAATTTACACAATGTAGAGCAACTTATTTCTAAAAAATATACATTGTTACAACGCGTCGATGATCTGCCAGCATCGAAAGTTATGCATGAAACTGATTATCATAGCAATTAATAGATTGCAATTACAATATTTGGTTATCCAGAGGCTTCATAAATTATAGTGAATAATATTATATACAGTATAATTTATACTCTATCATGTATAAATATGTAAGCTCTATACATTATTAGTACAGGCACTAAATACTCAGTAGCATCCTCTCAAAAATACCTTAGCATGGCCATGTAGACATGACCATAATTATGGTGGTCAATCCTCAAGCCTAAAAAAAAGTTGTGTTTCCCAAGGACATCTCTAAAATTTTAGTGGGGTGTGAGGGCTTTAAAATATTTTTGTTTTAGTAGATGCCCTTTTCTGTAATTTCTGTAATTGTAACTGTCAATGTAAATTACTGTATTTCCTACTTTTTAGACATTTTATGAATTTTTTAAAATTTTTGAGGTGGTTTAGGCATTTTTTACAATTTTCAAAATGACTGTATTTTTTTAAATTTTGCGATAAAAGGTGGAAAAATCTGATGGTAATTTTGGAGATTTTTTAAGTTGGGCAGGCTTGGGCAACACAAAGATTTTTTGGGCTTTATTTTCTTTACAAGTTTGAAAGCCATAACTCAACGTAATCGTGTTATATAAATATATAAACGAGCATGCAAATTTCTTAAATATAAAAGTAAATATATATAATTTATGTGTATAATAAATAGATTATTAAAAACAAATGAAATACTGCACACAGTATTGTTAAATCATAAACTGGCACAAACAAAAATACTGCAACTTGTTATAAAATTATGTCAAAATATTCTGAGGTAATTGTGTGTTCCTCTAATCAGTACATGTTATATAAAATTAACACGTTTACTGCCATTGGCGTGATATCATGTCCACTGTTGATTACATTGCACGTCGCCACCTATGGTATGGTTTGAGAATTACCAACTTGGATGTTGTCTTATAATGGTAACTTAACTCCACCCTCTATTGTCTGGGGTGTAAATATTTTAGTTACCAAGGTTATTAAAATGTTTTAGCGCTCTCTATTTTGTTAAAGTTAAAATGGATGTAGTGGCAGTGAACATGTTAACGAATTTAATTAACTAGTGTTAATCAGTTAAGTAAAAAATAACCAACAAATCAACTGAAAGATCAATTAATCAATGAACGATAAAGTGAATGATCTATCAATCAACACAATCATTATTGATCAAATGACAACTAATCAATTAATGAAACTATTAATTAATTAATAATTAATAAATCAATAGGTTCATGAATAAAAATTTAAATCAGTTAATAAACTAATTTATTAATGAATCAATCTGTTAATTAACTTTTTTGAATCACTGTATGTATCAGTGCAGTAATAATCAGTCAATTTATTTATCTATCAATCAATTAACTTATTGATCTATAAATAGATATATAAATATCAACCAATCAAATCAATACAGTAGTAGGCCAATAGCTCAATCAATCAATCAATCAATCACCAATCAGTTGATAGTTCAATTAATAAATAGATTAATGATCCTATAGCAACTAACTTTTCAGAATAATAGATCAAATACAGTAAGAATTGCTCTTGAATAAGCTTAGAAAAATGTATAAGTGCTGTTGCACTTTAAAAACAAATGTACTGTATATGATAGCATTTTAAATATAGATATGATAAATATAAATTTATAAAAGATATATATTTATATATACAAACAGTATATATACAAAAAACATAGCCAAGAGAATGCCAACAATGTCGCAGACATCATTGCAATGGCATTTAGATCCAATTGGTACCCATTTATAGTCCTGAGTGGAGACAGATAAGTACTCACTAATGAAAACATGGAGTGTTTCTGGGAATTGTATGAATGTACCAGTGATTTATTTGTTAACAATTTTAAATGTTTAAGTAAAATTTCTAAATATACACCACTCTTTGAGTGTAGTGATATCAACATTTTACAACAGTTTATGTATTTCTGATTTAGAACAAAATATTTTATTAGGCCTATAGTAATTTTTATCAGTACAATACCATATCTCAGGAAACACTTAGGCCTACTCTTCTCTGTATGCATCCTTATTTAAAAGCCCAACACCTTATTAAAAAAAGATTAGTTTCAGACATTTTTTTTACTTTTTAACAAAATATTATTAAACTTCAGTTGCAGCATTGTGAACCCAATAGTTTTATGCTCTAATTGTGAAAACTTTTGCAAAACCTGGAGGAATAATAACAACAAAAACAACAATAAAATAATAATATGGTAATATGTGACATTTATATAGTGCTTATTGCCAAGAAATTTAAGTGCTTCTCAATTATTACTCCGAGTCATTGAAACAAATGTCTATGAAACACAATCAATTCCATAATGTTGTAGCTGTAATCAGCACATGGATTTTCATGAAATCTAAGTGGGAGAAATATTGTTAATTCCGGGTAAGGTTGGGAATAACTAACAAATTTTAGTCAATTTAAGCAGTTGTTTGTCAGGAAATTTTAAAATTAAGGTTACCAATGCAAATATTTAGTTGCCCACAATGACAGGCAAGTGATTCTGTGACCTTTGAACCTCTATTAATTACATAATTTTTAACTCCTTATCACTGACAATTGAGAAATCCCTATCAACTTTTTTAAGTTAACGCTTCACGTCCAAATTCACAGATTATGGCTAGTATAAACATATGTGGCACACCATTGTGTCTGAACTAGCTGGGAATTAGCTATGGATAATGCCATGTCCTTGGATTTATCAGTGCTAGAAGGACCAGATTAGTGTGCGCTTATAAGCTAGCGTTTCATACAAATGAATTACCCTGTCATTGAGTAATCAAAAATTAAAATCAGTCTGCATTGGTCTATCAAATTTGGTTTACTAGTCAAAGGAAGTCAATGTTGGCAATTTTAAAATTGTTGAAGTTAGCTTATGTAATTGTGTCTGAACACTCTGGACCTTTATACAAAAGATTTTCTTAGATCTTGCATTAGCTAAGCCATGCTTACCCTTTGAAAAAATAACTCGGTTAACTAGGTAGATAATGGTAATGACAAAGTGGATAAAGGTAGTTAACAGGGTTTACTCTATAAAAATTACCATATCAAGGGATACTACCAAGGATTGTAAGCAATGCTCTACAAGTATACATAGGAAAATACAGCCATTGTGAATAATCCTTAAGGCATTATTAACATCAACAGACAGGGTAATTATATACTACCTTACTAGGTAGTTCTCTGTGTTGCTAGGTAGATCTCCCTAGTAA
>JAOTQE010081269.1:0-15690 GCA_025631205.1 Nesometra sesokonis
AGCGCATCGTACATTGTATAAACTATCATTAACATCTTTCAAACTATACTCTCCTATCACTAAAGTCAAAGTTAAGTTTGGTCCCGGGACTATTCTACTGTCACCATAGGATAGGCTTTCTTCATCAGTACTTCTATGATTGAATACGCCTTGTCGAGATCATGAACGCAATTGTCCAGACCCAGTACCGCTCGATTCTTATAGGATCGTTCGGGAACGTACCTCGTGTACAAAATTGCTAATATTCCTCACGGTTGCCATTTTCGACCAACTGTAATCTCTTTCAAACATTCTTATTATTTACATAATTTTCATAAAATCTGGTTTTGAAATATTTTCGAATTCCTTTATTTTCAAGAATCAAATCTAAATGCATACTCAATGAATTTGAAGATATCTATTGGTGCCGTAAATACTACTGATTTGGAGAACAAAATACAACTTTTGCTGGATCCAAGTGGAAAACAAGACGTCCAAGTAGAGATCATTGACATTATCGAGACTAAGAACGTGCGGATAGAAAGAAGTCCAAGGTGAGCTTTACTAATTTGACTACTGTACTTCACTTTCGTTTGTTCAGTATCATACCAAATACGGAGTTTCCTGTTTAACAGTTTGGTACTAAACAAATTAAACATCTAATCCACAAGATATTTTCGGCATGCTCATACGTTTACATTATATGATAACCCTGTTTAAGTCAAATCCAAAGTGGCATTGAAAAAGTTCGACTTAAAAATTTTCAACTTAGAGATTATAAATTAATCAATCTGACATAAAATTTTTAATTCGAATTAGGTAAAGTCGACTTAGCTAATTTTGTATACGTTCAGGTTTTGTAACATGACTTAAACTTTCTACTTTCAGTACTTCAATTAAAGTAGTTTTTATTGCAAGACGAAATGGAAGTTTGATGAACTCTGAAGAACTTGGAAAAGAGGTTTCAAAGTACTCTATGTCAGATATCAATCGTCTTATGGCACCTTATAAGATGTCTCCAGATGATATCACCAATCCAGAACAATCTACTCAAGAATCGACTTTTGTAAGTTTAGTTAAATCCATGAAACTCCTGTACATTTTTAAAATGTGTTGCTGGTGAGTTGAGAAACATTTTGTTTGTCGAGTATACCGCTTACTGTAACTACCCAAGATAATACCTTGTACATCAATCCAAGTTCTTGGTCACAAATTGTGAATTACCAGCGATCACAGATTTTGATCTCATGGAGTAGTTTTTGCATTCACCATGATTTTTTTTTTGTATGAAAATTATTTATTTTTAAGATTTAATGAGGGTTTTACAGATGTAGAGAATCAGCGTATTCGCTTACTGTAACTACCCAAGATAATACCTTGTACATCAATCCAAGTTCTTGGTCACAAATTATGAATTACCAGCGAACACAGAATTTGATCTCATAATTAGAGTAGATTTTACGTTCACCATGATTTTTTTTCATATGAAAATTATTTATTTTTAAGATTTAATGAGGGTTTTACTGATGTAGAGAACCAGCGTATTCGGGTTTTCACTGTAATTACTTTGTTTTATGAATTTATTTAGTGATATGAAATTTAACCATGATACAAAAATCAAAGATTTTGACGTGTCTTACGGTATTTTTTCATTTAGAAATCATGGATACTTGAAAACTGGCAGACTGTTGTATTTGCATCCGTTGGCTTCATCACCATAATATTAATCATTTCACTTCTTGTAATGAAAGTTAACAGGTAACTAATGTGAACTCAATAACCACGTTTTCTACTCCATTATCAACGGAGTTTAAATGCACAATTCTGAAAATCCTTTTTCCAAAGATGTCAAATCTTTTTCTTAAAATCAACTTGTCAAAACAATAAATGTAGACCTTTATCAAAATAAATTATTACACACTACTAAACTTTTAACCAACCTTTTGTTGTTTCAATTGTACTAATTTGAATTATTTACTGTATCATCCGCAATAAATACTATTGTTTTGTTGTTTTTATTTAAGGCGGAGAAATGAGAAGACCGCCATGAACCCGGTTGTACGCGTTGAGAGCGTCAAATTTCTAAACCCAGTGGCGTCCTATTTTGAAAGTGAAGAGTACAACGGATCAGGAAAACCAAATATGTTCCCAACAGATACATTACTCACCGATGTCATAGACCTAAATGATGATACGGCATGGGATAGACCGGAGATGGAAATGTCAACGTTCAAGCAAGAATAACGCGTCAAGTCTACATTAAACGCGGTTTCCAAACTTTTCTAAAACGCCATTGACTATTTCTTAGTGTTCATTGAACATTCATACTCTACTGATGTTTTATAAGAAAAAAAGTTTATTTTAAAAATTGGGATCCGGTACCGTTTGTAACACTTTTATAAACTGGACTGTTTATGTTGAAGGTGCTATTATATTTTTGTGAAACTTCCGTAGCTGTTCACCAAAAAAAAATGTCCATACTATTGAGATAAACACCAAGATGAAAACTATTTGCAGGGGGAGTATCCAGGAATTGGCGATGGTACGCGGAGGGAGGGTGTGTGGGGGAAGGACCGTAGCCACGACATTTAATTGGTAGGGGACTAGGGGCCGCCAAGGACCCTGGCGGCCAAAATTCCCACGAAAATTTCCTATTTTGACATTCTTTAGAATCATTTTAATGATTTTGTGCCATAATTATTTTTATGTTACGGGAGGGATGTGGTGGACCTGCCAAAAAGTAATCAGGTTAAAACCTGACCAACCCCACCGGTGGCTACGGCCATGGGGGGGGGGGGGGGAACGCAACGCCGATCGTGATTGTGACGAACGAAAAAAAGTACTTTCCCTACTTTACACTTGTCGTGAAGGAATACTTGATCTGTGTAGTTCTTTTCCGCTGAAGAGGTGTGTCCATTTTCTTTGAAGGGTTGGGAGGGGCGCTTGAGGCCCCCATTGTTCATATTTATACACTATTTGTTTTGTTTTCTACCGTTGAAGGGTGTGCTCGAGTACCTTAGGCACACCTAAATACGCCACTATATTGTACATGATGTATATACTGTAAAATTGCTATAAAAATGTTTTTACTGTAAATATCTTGTAATATATGTAATACTAATAATTATATATTGCTAATAATAATTAGTTTTCTTGTGTGCTTAATTTAGACAATCAAGACTTCTAATATTATGTGCATTAATATTTAATTTCCGCTTAATCAACCTAATTTAAATGCATGTATAATATATGTCGTTGTAATAATATATATTCCTCACGGAGTGTAAATAATTCATGCAATGTGTAAATAATTGAAGTTATTTAAATATAGATTAGGGTATACATTTAATTGGTACAAAAAATGAGTTAAGCCACAGATCCAAGGATCTATGGCAGTCTTATTTACCAGGTGCGTTGAAGCTGTACCGTAAGCGACGATATTTCGTTACTGTATTTTATCTGTAGGTTGTATTTTT
This sequence comes from Nesometra sesokonis, assembly GCA_025631205.1. NCBI lineage: Eukaryota > Metazoa > Echinodermata > Crinoidea > Comatulida > Antedonidae > Nesometra > Nesometra sesokonis. The sequence continues at coordinate 3,456 of JAOTQE010081269.1, forward strand.
TACATTTCAGGAACGATAGCGCCCACCTGCATTATGAAAATTTAATTATCGCACAAACAAGAGAAATTTCTTGTTGTTAATAGGACAAGTTTCTCTTTGTTTATTAATACAATACATAACTTTCAAGTTGAATAATAACATTGTAGACAACTTATGTCTGTTTACATTGCATAGTAAGTATATACAGTATAACTATCGACGTCACCATGCATGTATGAAGCACCTACAGTAATTGGTTAATGAACTGATGACGACGAATGTCACGTGATGTTCAGACGACTAATGAAATGTGAAGGATGTGCTTGGTAGTTACCATGGAGATACTGTACTACATTTAAAGCTCAACCAGACTATCAAATTTTCTTTGACAAAAAATGTGATATGCCTATATATGGTCATGATGATGTCACACCATGAGCATATATATAGAAATATCATTACCATATTTGAGCATCATCAAAGTTTTTTGGTCAAATTAATTTGATAGTCTGGATTGAGCTTAAGTATTTCATCTTGTAAATCGTCGCATTATTAAATGAAGTCATTCCACAACTTGATTTATTAAGTATAATTTAGCAATACTAATTTCATAATTGAAAGTTATAATATGTAATTAATGTTTAGCACTTTAAAAGTGTTCGTTCTTGTTATGTGATATGTTCGGCTGTTGTGTGTAATTGAAATAAATGTTACACTGTTCATATTATTTTTGTCTGCTGGTTACGATGTTAGCGCAATGTTGTCACACTGCAGCGAATATTTTTTTCTTATTGATGTTATGAAATGCATTTAAAACAAAATATACACACATAATTTACGCCATTCCACTGAATTGTCTGTCTACAAAAGTGCTTTCGTTATTTATTTATTTATTTATTGAGAAAGTGTAAACTTCACATTTTTAACTTTAAAGTACTCTGATTTCAAAAATAAATGTCAATTTTCGACATTTCATCTTCGGCGGCCATTTCAGATTTTAAAATGGCTGTCATTTTTAATCAAAAGCATCCCATAACTTCTGTCACAAAGCCTATTTTTTCATGATTTTAGTGTCAAACTGTATTCTTTGATTTTCATGCCATCCAAATCTGACATTTAAAAAAAAGCTTAGGGTTTCAAAATGTCTTCTGTTTTTACTTAATATTAGATACACCTTAAAAGAAAATAGGTTATATGTATTACTTTAGCAAAACAATCTGGAATTGTCTGTTTAGAATGATAATAATGAGCAGATAAAATTTCGGTAATTCAATATGCAAATTAGTGGTCCCACATTGTGGGACTTCCGCATGTATGGAACCAGTGGTCATGGAGAATTGATTTTTCTTTTGAATTATTTTGACGATACTTATTTATATTTACTGTAATGGACCATCTTCATAAGTGACCGGGAATACGTCAAATGACTTTGACCATACTTTACAGAATAGTCTAATGCATTTCAGAATCGACCACTCTGCTTATTTTTGTTGTGAAGTCTCTCCAAAGTTTTCTTTATTTTCTGTAGGGCTATTGTAGTTTGTAGTTTAGTTGGTAGTGTTGGATCTGATGATGTTAGTGATTTCAAGTGTCAAATATCTGTATAAAGATGGCATCACCAATGAGCAAATTATGGAAATGTGTCTGAAACCAGGATTGCACTTATTACAACGAGCATCTTGGGTGGCATTATGTAGTATTTTCTCAGTTTCCCCCAGCCTAAGGTGGAGGGGAGGGTGTCCAGAGCCAACCCCGAGTTTGTTCGGGTGTGAACTTCCTTTACTAGCAACCACCATTCGGGTGAACTCCCTTGTCTAATGACACACTATATCAAAATCCTTCAGTTCTTCCAGTTCTGTGGAAATTGAAGAGAGTCCTGAATTTCTGAACAATAGCACATTCTAGTTTCACTTCGGCCCACCATAATGAATCTGAGGTTGTTTTTTATACTACCAAATCATTCCTCAAATGTTTTTAAATTGTGACGCATTTTAGCTCCGTGCGTCTAGGTGACAGGCACTTTTTACCGAAATACGTTAACTTGAACTTTAACGGATGACGTCATACTTTATTCATAAGTGGGAGGAGTTGCGTTAACACGGTAATTTCTAGATTTAACGTGCTCGGCAGAACGTTAGTTACGTTTTACGTATAAGTCCAGCGTATGCGCATTTCGATTTGTTTACATACGGGGCGAAGCTTATCACGGTGCTAAGGTTAAAGTTAACGTTATCGGCAAAATCTAGCCTACCTATTTCTCTAAACGTTTCCCATCTCACCAACCATTAATGACCGAGGTGGGCGTGGTTTTACATTTACATTCAAAAGGTAACACAATCGTATCAATTGCGTTAAACTGAGACACTTTTCAAAAGCATTGATAACCTACAAGAGCGCCATTTCCGATCACCTAGAGGTTCCACATTCTAAATTTTCGCATCTCAACCAAACCACGACTCTGGAGCCGAAATGGGTGTGTTTTCTTTGAATTATGACATAGTCATACCTCATTTGCGTTAAAATCAAACACTTTTTAAAATTTTCGAGCATAGTGAAATACTTTTAAACGCTCGGTAGTGCTTACCTCTGTCCTGACCATGGCTTGATTGATGTAGGTTAACCACGCTCCCGCCTGGGCACCTCCAGCCTACCCTAAAAATGTCTGGATCTGCTACTGTCCAACGAACCCTCTTCAAACAATCCTGGTTACGGGCATGGAAGGAACTATCAAAAATCACCTTCAACTGATTGTCCACATTTAATAATTTGTCTCGTACTTAACTACACTGTGTCATTTTCGAAAATAGAGGTCTATATTAAAAACAAATATCGTATCTCGGTTCGGATGTGCTTTTCCCCGTTCAAAATCGCGTTAAATTGTGACACTTCAAAATGCTACTATAGTGCTATTTCATTGCTAAATGTTTGGTTTGAACTTTCAAACGTCGCCTTTTATCCATGGGCCTAAGTTGTGAAAACAAAATTCTTGGAGATTTTTTTTTGTAATCATTCAACCACTGATTTTAATAGTTCGGTGTGCCCTTCATAAAATGTGTGTACATGTACCCTTATTTTATAAGTTCTATGCCTTGCTTGTTATGGAATAATAGTTTCTGTCATATTTTGTCACTGTTAAAATGTGCCACCAAATATATTGCTATACTTCAGTTGCTTATTTTCAATCAATATTTTTAAAAATAGGTCAATTTGTGCTCTGATTGGAGAAAACTAAATTCCGGGAGAAAATTTGATAACTCCGGGAACATGGGAGATGATGTAAAATTTCTGGAGATTCCAGGACAATCCTGGAGACTTGGAAGCGTTGCTTTTTCTTTACAGTATTCCTGGAGGGTGACCTGGAAAACCGGACGTTTTGATAGATCCTAATGTGTCTTAAAGAATGTAAAATAACGAACTTTTTCCGGGCCCTCGACTCCTAGACCCCGATCGGGCTCCTGGTCCAGTTTGCACGCTTCGCTCGCAAACTTGACACTCCTTCCATTCCATCCTGGCTGAGCCCCTGACTAAAAACGAAAACTGCTACAAATACTCATTCTTTCTAAAGATGATCAACAAATGGGATATCACTTAAACAACTTACGTCATGTAAAGCATTAATTAATCTTCTTTTTAGTTCAATTCTCTGTATTTTGACGCCAATATAAACCATGTAACATATAAGTTATGATTTCTCAGCTACAATTATTGGTCATTTTAACATAAGTCAACGACCTTTGACCTTGTAAATAAGCACTTTTCCCACCCCTTACCCCACCTACCGCTTTTGGTAATAAATGTTGACACCCATACCTACTGAAATCAGTTGAAAAACCTTTTCATAGAATTTTTTCACAGATTGGCTAAAATGTAGCTAATTTGAGGTTACTATAAAGATAACAAAATAACAAATTGGCATTTAGCATCCGCCTAAGAACACTTAACTTTTTCTCCACATACTAACCAGGCGCGGATCCAAGGGGGGGGGGCCCAACGGACCCTGGCCCCCTTTTGAAACCAAAAAATACATTTTTTGCACAATTTTGAAGAAAACGGGCAACCACGCCCACCCGAATCTACGTTGACATGAAAGTTGGCCCCCCTTTCGGTGGATCCTGGATCCGCCCCTGCTAACGTACGGATATGAAGCATGAAACATTACAAGTAAAATGGAAAAACGAATAAATGCAGCTGAGAATGTTCGTATATCATACATAGACAGAGTAACAAATGAAGTTCTACACAGAGCAAACACAAAGAAAAAACTCTTAACCAATATTCGAAAACAACAATCCAAATTATTTGGTCATGTGATGAGAAGGGAGCACCTAGAACACCTAGTCACAACAGGAAAACTACAAGGAAATAGAGGTAGACAGAGGAGAAAAATGATAGATGGAATAACATCATGGTTGGAGGCAGGCTAGAAGGCAACAGACACTATCCAGAGGGTTAGAGATCGAGATGGCTGGAGAGACATGATCGCCTACGCTGAATGGCATGGCACCTAAGAAGAAGAAGAAGAAGAAGAAGAAGAAGAAGATAAAGAGGGATTGAGCAATCATTTGTTTTCAATGAACATCTTCTTGTTTGACTTCAAATTGGAAGTGTTGCTATAATATACGTCAATGAGACAGACACCCAGTCAAACCAGAAAACTGTAAGTAACAGAGATGAAGATTTGTATACATTGTAATATCAGATAAATATTTTAATTGAACGATTTGCAGGACATTGACATTGCATTACTTCTTAAGAATGCCATTGTTTCAAAATCTGGAAAAAAACACAAGAAGAGACCATGAAGAAACGATGACATCGGGGCGAGGCTACATGTAGAGAACATCAGTGTGTTGTATGCATATAATTCTACAGTTAAGTACAAAATTGATTGCACCACCTGAGCCCCAATTATGGTATAGGGCCGAGTTTCGCGTGAACTATAACCCTTCATCACCACCCTACTTTCCAAAATGGCTAAATTCTCAACTGCTAATGCTAATAAACTGACAAAAGAATGAAGTCAACAAGGCAAGTGCCAATTTCGATTATCTACTACTAGAGGTGCAAGATTTTAATAACTTCGGAACCTCGGTTCCAACCATCGTGTGGCTCAGGTTGTTCAAACTTCATATTTTTTAATAATGATAAATACGGCAATACTAGAAATAAGATTTGAGATTTTTTTCATCGGTCAGTTTTGGAAAGAGATCTTAACGCACGGGAATATATAGTGTACGCCTATTATTAATATTTTCAATGCCAAGTTTCTTTCCTGATTTTAACAGTTCAAGGATCTTGGAAAGGGCGTATCTTAAATCATCTCCAAGTAAGAAAGAATAAGGAGCGTTCAGCAATCTAACCCAAAACTAAATATTTGATTTTTTTAATTTTATTTTATCGGATTGTTATTTTCCTTTCGACATTATTACATGGAATTTTGTTTCCTCGTTCATGGTGAAACGAATATGAAAAAAAACATTCTAGAAATGTTCGAGTACATATTGACTATTAGTATTCCGAAAATAACGAGTTGCAAGGTATTGAACGAGTCGATCATCTGCCATCGATCATCTCAGGCTGCCTGGACATAGGCATTTAATCTTACAATTGTTAGGCTTATAAACCTCGATAAGCTCAGATATTTTAGGGCCTAGCTAGTCGTAGGCCACGTCCTAAAAAGATACAGGTCGCATTAGCAAAAAATCTTAACTGAAGTTTTTGTAGGTTTATGACTATTCACCGGTGGACTATTACGGCTGTCTTTTTATTACTTTCAGTACTCATTACTCTATTGCTACCACGTATGCACATCTGGTTTCTCGGGTAACAGAGACCAGGGGGTTGAATATTACTTGCGCGTGGTTCAATGCTGTTAAAACAGCATAATTGGATAATAAAGAACGTTACAAATAATACTTAATAAAACAATAATTAAATGCCCATTGAATTAAAAAATAGGTAATCGTTGAAAATGGATAATGTCTTGAATTTTGTATTATGTATAACCTTATTTTAAATGCAATCTGCTATGGTGCGTTTGGTGACAGAGTGCATCTCTCATAGATATAACTTTATCAGGATAATTGTAGGTCTACTGTTTATGTGTCTAAGGTTAGTATATAACTTCTTTGAAATGTAATATAGGATATGGGAATGTCTAATATACCGAATCTCTTTAAAAAGGAAAAATATGTTGAATGCCACTTTTAATGTTAAACTAAACCGTGCAAACGTGAATTATATTTTTCAATATTTTATATAAAAATACATACTCCATTTCTTAATTGTTTTGGACATATTAATGGTAAATAAGTCGAATCTCGAATCAACGATTAAAACACTAATTTAAAGACAAACCAAAGTAAAACATGGAGGAAACCACTGAGAACCACTGAGTCCAACAACCTAAGCTGGAACACAATTCTCTGAATTTAGTTATTTTAGTTTATTTTTTAGTTAATTGACTAATTTCATTACATTATTAAATTTATGGAATAGCTTACAATATTTTTTTCTTACCGTGATGTTTAAGTAATATTACGTATTTTTTTTAATATTTTAATAAAACAGTACAATTTAAATTGAAGTGAAAACTCGAACAGACACTTCAGGAGGGTCAATCTACGGGCAGCTAAGAAAGAGGGTCCCCCACACCACCTTTTACATTCGAACCACCCTCCACATAAATTCTGGATCCGACCCTGAATACCCAAGTTACGTAGGAAGGTGCACGCTGGATAAGAAACCGCCAGGAAAAGGAGGCCAAAACTGAGACTAGGTTAGACTGTTTGAAATTGACATGAAGCTATCGGACCTACAGAGGACGAGGTCCATGATAGACCAAGCTAGAAGGATAGTGTCTGTCTCAGCGACCCCATGTGGGAGCAGCTAGGAGATGAAGGGCTAAAACCCGAGTCAGGTCACCTGTGAACCTTCGCCGTAACAAAAAATGATAACACCGAGTAATTATGTATATTAACTTTGATCATTTATTTAAGTAACCGAGAATGTACGTCCATAGCAATGTACTCTACACAAATCACTTTTCTCAATTATTATTTCTGGAAGAGCAATAAGAAGGAAAACAGTACAGCACATTATTCAGTCAATAATTTACAACATTCACTTATAATAATATATTCTGATCATAGATCATGTAGAGTACCATATTAGAATCAGATGGTTATCATGCTAAAAAGACTATAGCGAGGGTCTCTATGTAAAATATTCTACTGCAGTTACTGCAGTAATCTATTGCTATTAAGTTTACTGCAGTAATCCATTGCCATTGTTTTTTTTTTTGTTACTGCATTGACAGACATGATCTGTTTTTAGTAATTCTCTTTCATCTACTGATCTAATACTGTTATTATAACTGAATTACTGCAGTAACTGCAGCAGGATAATTGTATATGGTCCCTTATGTGACTTCCTTTCACACTTTCACAACCTGTATTTTATATTTTAACCATAGCTTTTCAAAATGTTGAATTGTGAAAAACTGAATAAAAAACAAACCAACAAGGGTATAAGTTAGCTATCGCTTTCTGCGAGACCATCTAAAAGGACAACCCTCGTTTTTTAACATGATGGTTTCAACATGAATCCCTCAGTTTAAATATTGTAATGTCTATTGACAAAAGCGACTACATAATTTAATCGTGTCAACACAAATATCTACATGTTAATATACATAATAAGCTTCAATCTCACAATCCATTGATTATATTGATGCCTTACATTTTCTTAATATTTAAATCTATTTAAAACTTTAAATTTACAATAATCAAAACAAGGACATTACACTACTGTTTTAATACACAAATAAATTACCATATTAGGAATTTATCAATTTCACGATGATATGTGGACTACAGAGCAATGGGGCAACTGCACACAATCACATTATTTTGCAATGAATTATCTGTGATCATTGTTTCTCGGATATCTAAAAATGCATCTATTTTGAAAAATTGCCCTGGGAGCATTCTGCTTGAAACTTGGTTCCATGCCCTCTCAATCCAGCTGTTGGATCCGCCCCTACACAACACTATGAGATGTGGATGATGTCTGTTGCTGCATAGTCTAGTGCCCGTCGTGAAATTGAAAGCTCCCTAAATTAAAATTTATAATTCAATGATTATCAAGGCATGGAAATATTGGAAATGCATAAAATATAACAAGCATGAACTGTACACTACCAAGTTTAAAACATCAAGGTGATTTATATATCATATTCTACTGGAAAGTCATTTTTTAGTAGAGTTCCAGGTAAAAATTCCAGTTGAAACCAGTTGAAAATGGTAACTGGTCTAACTGGTTTTGAACTGGTCCAACTGGTATCCAACTGGTTCAACTGGTTTTCAACTGGTCTGTTTTTTTCAACTGTTCAACTGGTTTTTTTTAACTGGTCAACTGGTTTTGACAACTGGTCAACTGGTTTTTTTCAACTGGTTCAACTGGTTTGTCAACTGGTCAACTGGTTTTCTCAACTGGGCCAATTGGTCAACTAGTTTCTCAACTGGTCAACTGGTTTTTCTCAATTGGTCAACTGGGTTTTTCAACTGGTCTTTATTTTTTTACCAAAATAAATAAAAATAGTGCAAGACATTGCAAAAGAAATTTTTAATATCATTCCTTTGCGTTATTATTACTATTGGTACAATTAATTGCTTACATCTATCTCACATTATTAGCACTATCATCTATATTCAATTTTGTCAATTTATTATTTAACAAAAATGTTTCTATTGCTGCATATATAATTGCTATTTAACACAATAAATGTTACAAATAAAAAATATTTACAAAAAAGATGAGACAAAATTGATGATGATGTTGGTCATTGTATTGAAGACAGAGGAGGATGAATCTGATAGATGAATTAATAATGATGGTAAGGTATGACATGATGAGACCTAAAAAATCCTTGTTTTTCAAGCAGAGCTTGTATGAAAAATTTTTTTTTTTTTTTGTCAGTCTTGAAACCTTTTTTAATAGGTTACTGTGTTCAATAAATTGATATTTTTCATATCTTAGTTCAATTTTAGGATACATTTCGTCAGCGACGCCACGAACTGACACTAACCTGCGCGTAGACATACAACGTAAATGAATTACGCATTTTTACGAAGTGACACTAATGTTTAGCCTTAAAATACTAGTTAATTAACTAATAAAGTCGAGATTTAACTACAAAATATAATAGCTGGGTTGTGTACGTTTACAGACATATAAAAAAAGCATTATTTTTTTTGGCTGCAAAATTGTTTATCTTTTGAACCCCATTACTTTAATCTCGTTTTTCTCGAAACACTGCTTTTCACACTTTCGTGGTTAGTGTCACTTCGTGGCGTCACTGACGATTTATGTATTTTTTACAATTTTCAGGATAATTTCATATCATTAGCCAACAAAACAGAAATCAGAAACATTTTTAAAAAGTCCCACCCTGTTTTTAAAAATGTTGGATTTTGCAACATAGTTATTTTTATAGGCCTGATTATGATCATCTTTTTAGAAATCCATTAATAAATACAGTAGTTAATAATTCAGATGAGCAAAGCATTACATGAACGTACCTAACCAACACACAACAAGATCAACTGAATCTAATTGCCATTTTCTAGATTACAGTATTAAATAATGTAAGTAATACTGTACTAAAATGTTAGAAACCACAAGAGCTTATAGGACTGAAACTGGTGGATTTCAGGACCAATTGTACTTAAAGGCCCAATACCTGCTGAATTTCAATTTTTAAAAAAATAAAACATTCTATATTTGACAATTTTTCTTAAGATTTATAAATATAATACTAAATAATCATCTGCCATATTTACGTAACTTTATTACTATTTTTTTAAAAATGCAAAGAGAATTATTTTTTTTTAGGAGGATCCTAAAAAATAAAATGGATGAATCTTTAGTTGGTTGCTTTTAAATAGTCTAAAATCTAGAAACAAATGGTGAACTAATATGCAACGTGCATGCTGCATTCAAAATTGAAGTTTGCAGAGAGAGTAGCATCGATGACACCCGTGCGGATACAATATAATTTTTGTCACTAAACCTTTGTAGCTACATCCTTGTATGTACTGAAATTATTATTTTCATCATTCATTTCCAGCACCAAGAATTCATAAAACACAGTTTTACTATTTTACCCACATTTTACCAGCCATCCATTTACTATGCCAGGTAGCTCTAGATTTCCAAAGCTACATCCCTCTATTGTCTATAAATGGGGCATGTCACGGAAAACCACAAAATTGTAGCAAAATTGAAAATTGAGTTATTAAAACCATATTACACTTTTTGTAAGCATTAAAGGGGCCAAATATAAAAATCAGACATTTATATCTGAAATTATTTGACAAAATATACACAAATTTCTTTTGTATTTCTTTATTATATATCTTAATTTCCAGCACACTAGACTTCAATCATCTTCTTCGTACTGTTTCAGCTTATCCCTCAGCTCTTTAATGGTCTTGTTCTTGTTTTGTAACATACTTTTCAGATTTTTGTAGGCACCAGTTTGGCTAAATTTCTTTTCCAATTCCTGTGTAGACATTAAAAAAATATCATACAATGTTACTGACCTCAGCTGTTAATAAGCCACTTCGGAACTTAAACTACACATGATTTATTATTAAGGGTAAGCCAAGTCAACGCTTCTACAAATTCCTGATCATTAGAAACTCTATACTTCGATTATAAGCTTTACAAAGGTTTACATGATAATAACATTTTGCAAGCATGTTATGGTTAATATTATAGGTAATATAGATAGATCCACCTTTTATAGAAATAAATTAGTTTTTATCATAATTTACAATACTGGGCAAAAATTAAATAAAGAAGGTAAAATTGCTGATGTCTTATAATAACATCATACGACACCCAGAGATGTCACCACGCTGGACGGCCCCGTCCGGCACTCAACTTTTCTGTCTGGCATTTCTAGGCTAGCGACCAGCACTATTATTCCAAAGCATTTCTAGGCTAGCGACCACCACTATTATTTCTACCCTTAACAATTGTCAATTTCAATAAAATATGTGACTAATACGTTGAAAAACAATAGAAATCCTAGCCTTACTAAAATGTGAGGTGTCGTGACAAAATGAGTCGTGTTGTACGCCAGGTCATTTTGAGATATTCACAAAAATAGACATTAGCTCATAATTTCACAAAAATGAGATTCCTGTTGTTTTGTTAAGTTTAGTAATCAAAGTTTACAATTACACACTTCCTGTTTATGTTTATTTACAGTAAACATGTTTTTGAACTACATTTTTTAAAGGCTGCTTTTTAAAATCAATGGAAAAGCATACAGGTAGTCAACAGTTGTTTATCTTTAAAGTTGGTTTTCTCCAAAGTGTTTTTTCATATACCAATGTTTTAAAATGAGTTTTCTCTGGTTATACTGAAGCTTTGAACCTCATTTAAACACCAATTTAAAGCTTATAACCTCTTCTATCCAAATATGACAATAACTCAATTTTGGTTTTCTGTACAACACGACTCATTTTGTGGTGACACCTCACAAATTACTAAAACAAAAGATTACAGCTTTTGTTCTATGGTCACGTTTTGTAATGTAATGAAATAACTGCCCTTCTTTATTGTTCATCGCACACTTAACAGCATGAGTCATTGTGTGCGTATGGGTGGGTCACGGTTCACGAAAATGGGGGTGCTGTTTGCCGTCTGGCACTCAAAAAAGCTGGTGACATCCCTGGACACCACAATTCCTAGCATCAGCGTTTCACCTTATGACTGAGAGATGGCCATCTTGTGTACTGCATTATATAAGATCAATATGCCTTTTTTTTCTCTTCATACACTTTTATGGAGAGGGGACGGGAAGGTCTTGAAAAGTGTATGGTTTGTACACTTGTAAATGACCTCTAATATAAACCATGTTAAAATGTGTGTCATATGATTCATTGTATTCTTTGACCTGGTAACAAAAGGCATACATAGTTAAAGATTACTAATCAGTGCCTTTTTCATAAGGGGAGGAAGACAAGGGCAAAGCAGTTTTTGTTTGGCCTAATGCTGTGTACTTGAACAACCTATACAGAGCTCCCAAGTCTCCAGGATTGTCCTGGAGTCTCCAGGAATTTTGGATCATCTGCCGGGCTCCCGGAATTATGAGATTTTCTCCCGGAAATTTAGTTTTCTCCAGGAAATTCTCCAGGTTTTCTAAAGGTTTCACAATCAGATCATAAATTGGCCTATTTATTTA
>JAOTQE010081280.1:0-15688 GCA_025631205.1 Nesometra sesokonis
CAATAGTCTTAATTAATTTTATTCAATGCTATTAATTTTAATAATTTCAATTAATTTTAACTCATTTTTACAATTTTACTGTTTTACTTACTTTTATGTACAGCATTTATTACAGTTTTTTTCATCTTAACTCAGTTTAATGTTCAAAAGACTTTTATATGAATTTTAACTTTTTATAAACATTTCGGTTTTTATTGGATTTAGATTAAGAATGTATTTTATATATAGGCCTATTTGTATTAATTTTTTCTCAATGTGAATTGTAAAAATCAGTTCTTATTCTTGTAAAATATCTGTTGATTTTGACCAAATAAATGAACGAATGAATGAATGAATGAAATGACTACGCGGTCAATAAAAATCAGTAACGTAAATACTGTAAATATTTTTTGCACGGTTATGAAAATCAGGTTAAATCATTATGGCTTATGGTGAGGTAAATAAAAAGGCAACCTAAATCACAAGTATAAAATTAAACAGTAAGATAAATATAACAGATGACTTTTATTAATAAATTCGAAACAATAGGTATAGGCCTAGTGCCAGTCTTTAATTGTGGCAATTCCAACTATTTCCTGTCGTTAAAAAAACAGGTTATAATTTTAAAAAATTCTATATACATATTAAAATTAATTCCGTTTCTAATTGGATTGCATTGAATTACGATAATTTCACCATAATAAAGTTGAAATGTCAACATTTGATAACCTCTGTCACAAACTTCCGTCCTGAGTTTTAAATTGAGATCGGAAATCTAACATCTTGGCAACATGGACAAAATTGAATGCAGATATTGAACGGTAACGTGGGACTTTTTTTAGCACAATTGTACCTTAAGTTAGTTAGATATAGTTCCTTCCTTCAACAATCTTTGATGATAAACTAAAAAGTGACCCATCTTCAATCAACTAATCGTGTATGGAACGTCATAAAGGACAAATCAGTATTGATGGTACAAAGTCAATTGATGATATTAAAAAATCACATTGCCGCATTGCCCCAACGATCGATCAACCAGTCCGTTTATACACAAACGTTGAATCGTGCGTTTGAGCGCAAACAGTTAAACCGCGAGTTTGTTCACAAACGTTAGAATAAACGGTAGACCAGCTTTTATTTTTCACATTCATGTTACGACACCCCAGGCAAATTCAACAATCGTTTGTACTTTTTGATCCGCATACTTTCCAAAGACTTCCACCATGAAATCGGATTTTTTAAACATAATTGTACATTAAATTAGGCACATACAGCTCCTTCCTTTGTAGATGTTAAATTGAAATCACCGAAGTAGATATCCAACCTCGCATGAAACCCCAAAAGAGCAAATCACAAGTTGCGGCACGAAGTGAGCGAAAATTACCGCCAATAGGTCCGCGCCAACCTCTGATCCTAATAAGCCTTTTCGCGTTTCAACTGCGCATGTGCGTTACCATGGTGAAGCCAGGTCAAAGTAATACAAGTATACAGAATCGTGACTTGCAATTGGTCGGTTGGAAGTTCGTGTTGCTTTGACCTTAGCTACGCACATGCGCAGTTGAAAACGTGAAAGGGCGTATTGCTGTTCTTGAATGTTGGAGCTCGACTTGTCACTAAATCTCCTAAATCTCAGCACATCACCCTATCCTCCGAAATCTACATTGGTTACCCATTAAGCAACGTGTTATTTTAAAATGCTTTTATTTGTATTTAAGTTCATCCATAATTCATCTTCCCAATATTATTTCTGACCTTCTACAATTAAGTTCCTCAACATGCACCTGTACTTTGAGGTCAACACCGGACCAAACGCTTCTTTACTGCCAACCTTGGAAGTTAAAGTCATGTGGGGAAAGATCCTTCAAAGTTTCTGCACCCAAGTTATGGAAAGCTTTACCATTGTCTATTCGTGATTCACCCTCTGTTTCTGTTTTCAAAAAACTTGCCTATTTAGTTCTTTCTGATTCCTTTTTCATTTTTTACTTGAAGCGCATAGAGACTTTAATATTTTGCGCTATATAAATATTTAACTAATAACCATTTAACCGTTGCATTCAGCTCAGACTAGACAGAGCTGATGAAACCATCCCTCAGAATTTCTTTTGTTGACGTTGAAATATTTAGAGAACGTTTGATTGTTATAAAAATATTTTTATATAGTTCTTGAACCCGCAAATGAATTTAATAAGCCATTTTTAACTACGCATGTGCGTTACCAAGGTCAAGTAATAAAACGACGCGCGGCTCTTATTGAAAAGAATATACTTGCCGCGCGTAGTTTTATTAGTTGACCCTAATCTGCACATGCGCAGTTGAAACCGTGGAATGGCTTATTGTATGTCAAACGTTTTACTCACTCGGATAATTATAAATCGACAACAGAACAGAGTTTTAGAAGAAAATAACGAATTCAAACAAATTGCAAAGCCACTAAATTGACACATGAGTGCACTCTAGGCCTAAATAGGACATTTGATTAGTTAATGATATCATAATGCACATTATTCATAAACGGATTTTAGACAAGTTACAATGGTAATATGAGTATGAGCTCATCGACATATGAGTACTTGTTTATAAATGAAAGATTTTGTATACCCTCTTAATGTAAAGAGTGAAACTTCACTCTTTTGGAGTGAACTTAAAAGAATGGGAGTGACCTGAGGGACCACTCTTAAAAGAGTGAATAATCTGCACTCTAAATCTTCTGGAGTGAATTTTCTGAAAAAGAATATGACTGATTTCACTCCTTATGGAGTGAATTTTTAATCGATTGGAGTGAATTTCATTCTTTTTGAAGTGGTCCCTCGGATCACTCCACAGAGAGTGGATTTTCACTCTTTTACGAGAGAAGTTAAGTATATGTAAAGTTTAGCTATAACCCTTTGAAAAAATAACACCCTCCAACTAGGTTGATCTACCATGTTTAATTACTAGGAAGATCTTCCTATAACCCCAAAGAACTACCTAAAACTAGATAGTAAATTTGTTGATGTTATTGATCATCTTAAGGTCAATAAGGGTAATTTTTATTGTTATTATGTCAGTTCTAATTAGTCTGAAGGTCTTTTAATGGCCATATTTTTGTATTTACGTGTAGCGGTATTCTAAGATAAGATACGATATACTTTATTGAATCCAAAAAGGGATATTGCTTTAGGTCAGCATCACAGATACAGTACATACATGACAGTGTTAAGATACAATTGCACTAAAAATAAAAATACTAGACATTAATTATTTGAAACGAAAATGCTATTTGGTACAAAAGAGCTACGATAACGTGAGGTTCTGATACGAGGTGCTCTCAAACGTCTGCCCGACAGAAAGTAAACATAATAGTGATGTAGAGGATCAGAATCATCATTAACAATCTTATTAGTGGCCTTATTTTAATAAGGCCACTAAGATTGTTAATGATGATTCTGATCCTCTACATCACTATTATGTTTACTTTCCGTCGGGATAGCTGTTACAACAGCTAGATTATAAATAACATCGATATCCTGAGTTATAATGTTTAATTTACTGGACTGATTAACAATACGATTAAGTTTTTGGAGATCCTTCTTGGTGGCAGAGCCATACCAAGCAATAATACAGAAAGCGATAGTAGATTCAATAACAGAACGGTAAAAAGAGACATAATGTTGGAGTTAACTTTAAAGTTATTCAAGATACGGAGAAAAGCTAACCGTTGTATACCTTTAACATAAAGCTGATGAACATTAGCAGACATAGACAATTTGTTGTCAATGATGGTACCAAGATACTTATATTGGTTAACAATTTCAACACTTTCATTAGAGATGGTTATTGGAACATGTATACTGGAAGATTTGCGGAAATCAACAATCAACTCTTTAGTATTATTTTGATCATACTTGGTAGTCTTCCTTGATAGAGTAGCTGACCTGGTGATTTATGAGTTTTGGTTATAATGGGATAATGTGTTCATGTGGTAGATGGTAGCTAGACTGGTCTGGTAGTTTTTATAGGGTTAACCATGTTAACTACCTATATCTACCTTGTCACTACCATTATCTACCATGTTAACAGAGTTATTTTTTTTTCAAAGTGTAGGAATGTAATATGCATCAGTCTTAACTTTAGCTCTTAAGTTTCTGGTCTTAAGTTCCTAAACACCTCTTGTGTTTGTCCATTTGGCGTTCCATAATTATGAACCTTACAAACGGTCAAATCAGGTTTTAGTTTAAACATTCATTTTACATCGCCCCAGTCAGTTACACCGATGCACTTTTTGACCCGTTATTTCCTGATGTACTAAGATAAGTCAATTTTTACTGAACTATTAAAATCTGTCCAGCATTCTACTTCCTGATCAAATATCCTTATAATCTATATATAATTAATTGTTTTATTGTATAATAGATCGGGAAATATTTCACGCCGCTTCAGCCAATGTGTTACTGCATAACATATCAAACTACTATTATGCCCACAATGGTAATTTAATAAAAGTTGTTTTTGACATTGTGACTTTCTCTGAAAACATAGTCACAAATTGCTGGTTTCCGAGCACATTACAATCATGTTACCTCACGTAGTACACCGACAATAACGGAAATATAGTAAATCGTCAACAGACACAAGGTAATTGATAGTAATTGTTAGAAGACATGAGTTAATCGCTGTAGACAACAACAGTGACATTTTGAATACATAAAAATCCGGTTTACATGACTGAAACGACATTATTTAAACTAGTTGTTTTAAACATATATTACATTTAATGTTTGCACTATCGATCCATGAACCGAAGTGTCCATTAATCTCTCCAGTCCTTTATTCTTATTTTTATATTTACATGCATTAAAAAGTATTAATATTTATTGGTCATTTAATTATTTGTTCACTTGTTCCTTTAATCATTTATGCAGTATTTGTTTCAGTCATATATTTATTCCAGTCCTCCATCAATCCATTTAATCATGTATTCATCCACCGATCCATTTATTCATTCATTCATTCATGTATTCATTATTAGTCGTTTATCTTACTTCCTTCATGCAACTTTGTGGTAACTTAATTTTTCATTCGTTCATTTGTTATTCATGCGGTCATACATTTATGTGATCATTCTTTGGTTTGTTCGTCTGTTCATCTATTCGCTCATGCATATATTCGTTTATTCTACAACGTATATATTATTTCATTCGTTTGCTTATCTATCGTTTGTTCAAAAGTAAACCACAAGTTATCGTATTGGTACTATATTCGATATTTATTATGTTGTAATTGTTGGATCCAGTTAGTAGGGACGTTTCGCAACTTCACGGAATAGGATAACGGGACCGGATTCTTCATGAATTGAGGCATGTCACGGCAAAACCACCAGGAAAATTGAAAAATGAGTTTTTGTTGAAACCATATTACAGTTTCTATAAGCTTTAAAATGAGGTAACTGAAATTATTGAACAAAATACACAAAAATTTCCTTTTTATCCTTTTTATTTGTTTATATTTCTGTTGTTTATTTCCTTATTTCTCAACAACTTCCTATGCGACAATTTGGTGGTTTTGCCATGACTAGCCTAACGTCTGAATACTGCACTATTAAAGGGTAACTCCGGGATTAAAATTAAAATGGATAAATCTATGGAACAAGTAGTTGTGACCTAACTGACAAAATTTCACAACACTTGGTCAATAAGATAATGCCGGAAAACATGTTGAAAAGTTAGTACCAAACCAAAAGTGGGTCTACTACTCAAATTACGCAGTGTTAAAGAATAAAAATATTAGAAATTTTGAAAGGGTTGTGCTTGAAAACCAAAATCACTTTAAAAATATTACTCACATAAATGAAAAGATCAGAGCCAAATTTACACTACGAGGTAATTTTTAATGCTATTTTTTATGTGGTTTTCCAACACAGCCCTTTTCAAAATCAGTAACTTTCCTATGCTTTAGCATTGTGTAACGTGAGTAGTAGACCCATTTTTTTAATTAAGACCCATCTTAGAAAGTATTTTCCTTCATTATTTCCTTGTCGAAATGTTGTGAGATTTTGTCACTTAGTTCACAACTAATTGTTATATATGTGTATCCATAGAAATTTGAATCCCGGAGTTTCGCTTTAAATATCTGTTACAGTTGATCAATACTTTACAACGATCATCAACTACAGTATCCATTTTGTTATTGTATTTCGTAATGTTGCGGAACCTCCCGATTAACATCCAATGGAAATTGTAAAAGCTGAGTCCAAAGGAAGACATCATATTGTATGAAATTCATAACAATAATTCAACTATTCTAAAATGACTATATGACCCCCCCCCCCCTTATTTTTCATAAGAATAGTTATGAACTGTATAAAATGTATAGTTTATTGGCCTATTCTTGGTTAACAAAACACAGCGTGATTGATGGTAGATAATTGTTTTACTTACTAAGGCCTATCTATCTTATAATATAAAAAGTAATAATAAACACCCCATGAAAGGGACTTGCCAAGATGTACACAATGTTTTGGTAGGGTTCCTGCTTAAAATGTGGATTTAACCCCTAAAATTCTCCAGTGCATCGAGTGTCAAAGTAGACGCGCTGTGTTCAATATTAGGCCTATGTTAATTACGGCAATCTGTGGCGTCCATTTAAAGAAATTCCCGGTCTCTTTTAGATGAAATTTTACTCTTCACTCCGCATACCACCGCCCCACACCTCCATCACGAGTCTGCATCCGTCCATGTAGTTTAATCATCCATTTTATATAATTTTCATGATCTTTTGTGATGTACTTCACTCCTTATTTTCTTCCTTATTTTGTGCATTTCTTTTTTTATTTAATTGTTTATTCTTTTTGTTATAAACTGTTTAAGTGGTCACTCTTTTTTCAAATGACGTTTTTCAAAGCTGTATAGTATTCGTTCAGGAAATCATACGGTAACTGTTATACGTCATCGGTTTGTTTATGAAACGTTTCGAATGTCCATTATACTGTACACTTCTTCAAAAAATCATTCTTTTTTCTCAAACGACGTGTTTTCAAAGCTATATTCGTTAAAGGAATTATAATTGTTATATGTCATCGGCTCGTTAATATCAGTCTGTGCATTAAAGTCTTGCATTGTGACCTTTGACCTTTCTTTACCTGACTGATTGACTTGATTTTGTTTTCTATAAAATAATAAAAAAACACGTAATTGGTTAATCTACTACATATAATATATGAACAAGTAATCCAATACTACATTAGAGCTTGCCTGGTCATATTATTTTATTAGATACACGCGGTACGTTTTTTTTTTGCGCATCAATTGTTTACATTAATCTAATTTTCACTGTTATAGACATATTGCACATAAGGCCTATAGCAGAATTGTATCATGGAGATATTATTTTAAATGCGTCCAAGAGAGTGGAATTTAGCTCAGGTGGGCATACTGGTAGTAATAACTTTGATCGCTGGTCCTCAGTCCGATCGAATACCACCCGAGTGTAAGTGTGTTTCGGCTGGATGGTCGAAATAAAAGTTAATATAATTATAGCAGGTTTTCTATCGGATGAGACGTTCACCGCGGGTCCTGTGTACAATAAAGAGTAGGGGATGGTCTCCCGGTGCTCTGCCCAGTCACCACTAGAAGGACTCCACTGGAAGTAACTTCAGACTTTCGTGGTGTATCCTGGATCATCATATATACTTGGCATGTTTGACGGTTTGTTGTTTCAGATAAGTTTCCCTTGATTACGTTAGTCATTCGTTTAAAATAAAAAAAACGTCTCTCATTGATGTCGATCGCTCAGATTTTCCCTTATTGACGTTAACTACGTAAGGTACCACTTGGTTCAGATTCAAGCACCCACCCATCCCACCCCCAACCCACACACACACACTTACACTCATAGATCGGCCCCAGCAGGCGATTTTATTTTTATGGTCAACTTTTTACAACTTTAAGAATCAACATAACATAAGACTTGGGAATGACACACCTGATTTGTGCCAGTTAATCATTTTCAATACTCACTTTCCAAATTGTTCCCCTTCTTCTAACGTTTCAGGCAAGTCTTTATTTAACGTTTCTGGAAGTAGAAGGGCTAAAAGTCCAGCACTTACGGACATCAAACTAAATATTATTAGCGGCAGAGGTTCCCAAATCTTGCTAGCCTCTAAGATAAATGGAGCAAGTATTCCACCAATACGAGCGGTCATTGAAGATAATCCCATACCTACACTCCTGTAATAAACAAATATGACATCATATTGTATAAAATATAAATACTTGGTTTAAAATTTAAGGTGAGTAAATTTTGATTTTTGTGTCTTTTCTGTTGTTGCTCTGTTTCTGCCCAGTTCTACTGCCGTCTCGTGATAGACACCAAGTACCAGGCGTTCAATTCAGGAAGCACAGAGATTTAAATCGTAACACTACTATATCCGAAATTCGAAAGGTCCATTAATCAACTTCAAATAATAAAGTATAATACATACTCAATATATCTCATTACTTGGATTATGTATTATAAATTTCTTACTTGTAACAATTACATAATTAACAAATGGAAGCTGGCGTGGTACTATCAGGGAGCTGTTAATTAATTAATTAATTAACAGCTCCCTGGTACTATTGATAAATTGATTTGTGATTTGACAATTCTAAAAAAAAAAATGTGGATATGCTCAGTATACAGTATCCTTTACTTCATGTGTTATATACCCTGTAAAAAACAGTTATCTACAACGCATTGTGATTGGCCATATCGATTAGGATCTAATCTTCTTGACCAATAGCAGGCACCGTATTATATACTAAACATAGAGGGCTCAATTTATCTTGCCAAACGTTTTCCCTCACCAGTATTACAATGTGGGAAATTGTGTTCTGCAGTCGTCGTAGACGGGTACAATGCAGGGTATGATTTAAGAGAGGGGGAGGGAAATCGGTGCTTCCCCTATTAACGCCAAAACGTAGCCCCCCCCCCCCCCTTATATTAGGAGAGTTGGGTATAAAATTTACCCTAAAAATAAATAGACATGCATATTGGCCATACATAATATAAAATTGAAAATAACGGGTTTTTTAGTTGTTTTTTTTTTTTTTTTTGCTTGTCAAGATCAAAACCTGGAACTACGACCACCCAGACCTGGGAAAGTTTGTCCCCTCCCCTTTTTTTGTTGGATATTTAGTCTGCCCCTTTAATAGATAGGTTTGTTAACAAAGGTACGGTATACCAACTGGATGATTCTTACCTTACTGGCGTTGGGTAGAGCTCGGCAGAAAATATGTAGATTATAGCAAAGGAGGCAGCAATTCCAAATTTACCTATTAAAGATACCGTTGTGCGCCCGACTCCTTCCGCTGTTTAAATGATATAAATTAATAAAATATGAACGTTTTAATTAGTAAATAGTAGACTTAAATTAATCGGAATGTATCTACTATTCTTATGAAACATAGACTGCTAGCCCATACTGTAGATCCATTGTATAAATAAGCGCCAATGTTTTGACTGTCATTTGAGATGTTTAAACTGTAAAAACAAGCTTTTTTATTTACACGAGTCATGATGAATGATCGATCACTTTAATTTACAAACTACCCCAAAGATATCATGATTATATTATTTTAAAACAATTTAGAAATATTTTTTTATACTTTAATACTCAAACTAGTTTGAATAATGCATTTTTCTATAAAGGGCAGAATATTTTTGTTAAAAAATATATTGATTAAAATTATCATTTGTTAGTGTCATAAAGTAAGTTACTACTTACGAATCCAAATTGTGCCAAAACATGCAAGTCCTCCTAATACCATGTAAAAACATAATACCCCACGGCGCCCCCATCGATCTATAGCAAAAAGACAGGTAATATAGGCGGGTATTTCAACTGCACCAGAGAAAAAGAACGAGAGATAATCTCTACCACCGAGGTCAGCAGCGCTCAGTGAAAGACCGTAATAAACTAAACTGTTAACCATCCTAAGAAAGAAGGAAATGCATACGATATTGTTATAGAACACAATTAAATTAGATAGCAATGGCGGATTTAAGAGTGGTGGGGAATTAACAGGCTTAAGCCCCCACCCCTTCTCCCCCAAAAATTGAACCGATTTCTTTTTCTTGGTTTTGATTGTAATATAATACATAAGGACTCCCAGAGTCTGAGTCGGGCCTGTGGAAGCATTTTTTTTGTCAAAACCAAAATCGGGAATTAAATTCCCCTCCACCCCAATCACAATCCTGGATCCGCCCCTGTATATAATAGTATTAGTAGTTTACATGTTAACCTGTTTTTTTGACGGAGATAGGTGAGGCATTTTCTACTGCTGTTAGTAACAAAGCACTTCATTTTCAGTTCATTTATTCGACTCACAATAGTACTCATCCGTCTCCACTCTGTTGCAATCTCGACCGACCGTTAACCTACTTGATGCTATAACTAGTACCTCTCCCCACCTTACACCCTCTCCCTCATTTTTTGATAACACAGAGAGACTTACCCAGGGAAACAATGTAATGTGGACAGCACTGCGAAGTGTGAATATATTTTTATCACAACATCCAATATGTAATGTACTAATTTACAAACGATGCAATAATTAAGGATAATGGCGTGTTCTCATCATTATCTTACCAGTTGTATAGAACGTTTATTGTTTTTTCCCTCATATTTGGAGTTCGAAACAAATCGATCATCGTGTATGTCACTTGATCCGTAGTTTCCTTTAATATCGAAAAAATACATTAGTATATTCAGTAGGAATAATGTATGGTATAACGTGACATGATGTAAACCATTTGTGACAAAACGTAAAACATCATGACTTCTGTATGACGTTTTGTGTAAATGTTGTAAAATAGAGCAACGTGAATAATTTAACAACAAACATTCTGTAAGACCTGACGTGACGTTAGATTACGTAGCGCGTTATGTAAAACGTAAACAAAGTGTATTGAAATTGATTTGACGTACACATGAATTTAACATTGAAACGTTGAATTTAACTCAGTAACATAATATGGAAATTACGTAGACATTGACTGGAAAAAGAACTGGACATTACTGTACATTGAAGTTAAGGTGACGTAGAACATGACATCATTGTTATTTTTCGTAACGTACATACAATTTGACATGGGGTAGAAAGGTGACTAACACTGAATTGTCATGAAATAAACAATGCATGATATATAGGCCTAATCACGTTTGCTTTAGTGTTTAGTTCTTCCTCAAACAGCTTATCCGGAAGGTTGTCCACTTTGTTTCTTAGAGCACACTCTCGAATAATCTTCTCTGCCTCTTCCAGTCTATTCTTAGAGATTAGCCATCTTACAGACTCTGGAATAAACCTACAAAATGGTTTGAAATTATCAATTAAATACGAAAATAATGTATAAAAACAATGATACGACCTGTACAAGCTCACTTCAATTATTACACAAATTTCAAATACCTTACACATTTTCGAAAACGTGCCACACAAACAATTAATGTGTTCGATAACGTATTAATTTACATTGGCTTATTATCTATTATTGTTCAGTGTTTTTGTATAATGTAAGAAATATATGCTTAATTAAAATTTCAATTCAATTCACTTTTATTGTTTCATAAGCCAACCTGTTCTATTCTATGCTTAAACTGAATTACATCAAAATTCTGTAAATACAATATCTTATATCCCTAAAGCATAGTCCAGGAGTTTCGTTTTGGAGTAATATTTAAAATATCTGGGCCGTGTTTGTTTTTTCATCAAAAATGAACATGCTGTTTTTAACCAACGTTGCCCTACTCACTTCTCCTTTTATTTAAGGGTTACATTGTTCCAATAAGATAATTTATTTCATTGTTTCTACCGTAAAATAAAAATATTCGGAATCTAATTCTGTAGACTCTAGTTTGTCTTCTTCCTGCTCGTGTGAGACAGACGGAATAGGGTAAATGCCCATAGGCAGTGGAGTACAAGCGCAGAGGAAATGAGTCGATATGCCTATGCCAAGATACTAATAGCTGTCATTTAGAATATTAGAGCAGTTCACTTCTTGGAAAGTTCAGTCTCTTGAACCATCACTCTAAAAAATAAAGGTCCAAATGGGTTCTTTGTTCTGTATATGGAACCCTCGGGAAAAGGAGTTCTTTGAATTTGAGGAGTTTTCGTGTCAGATTTGACGAACCTAAAAAGGTTGTAAAGATCTGTTCGCGAACCACAAAAAAGTTCAAAAGACCGATTGGCGAACCTACAATGGTTCTTAATTTGAAAAAAATAACCCATTTTGGACGCTTATTTTTTAGAGTGTGGAATTATTATAACAACTTCATGCGGTAACAGAACAGTTTTTTTTTTAATTTATTAAAACATGTTGCAAATTTTGCCCGTCCTCCGACTTACTTTTCAATAAAATGACTCTACATTCAGTCGGTTTCAATTATACCCAGAGGCGTTGGCATGTTGCCTGATTTCAAACAAAGCCGAAAAAAGGGGTTAGTCAATTGCACTATCTTGAGGTACTTTTTTATCCACCATACTGCTACATTTAGGGGCCAATCTTCATTCTAATCGACTAAAATAATTTCTGCTCAATTTGATGAGCTTTAACCTGTTACCCCACCAGAGGCGGCGGAATGATTTTGAATCGAGGAGGGGAAGGGGGTGGACGAGGTTGAATGTTATCGCCCTTTAATTTGTGCTATCCTGGTCCATTTTCTTCTGTTCGGGTGGGGGGGGGGTGGTTTATGGTCAAAATACACAATTTACACATGCTGTTATTATTGCTTTAGACCTCTGAAGTTACTAATTTCTCGGGCACCCTAGGTAATAATAATAACAATAAAAGTCAATCTATCTGATTTTGTAGTTGTTGTGACCTTTCAGGGGGACAAATTCCCCACCTGAGTTATCACTGCCTTGATGTTGCATCGCGGGAAATAAAAAACTTTATAAATTGTATTAAGATGAATGATATATTTTGCCACAGCCAGTACAATATTAGATTTTGGTGTCCTCGAAAATGGGTACCGGTGTACAATACTGTATAAAATTATTACAATTATTATAATTGTAATTATTGTTCACTCGTTAAAAAAACTATTAGGCTAGGCCCTGGCTAGTGCAAGTGCCGTTAAACAAAATGATGTAATGCAAATTTAATCTTGATTTAATACGGCGAAACCAATGTATTTTTTCACGAATTAACGAACTTTCGATAAGTATCATTTGGCACCAAATTCGTCCCATAATGACTAGAATGTCATACTTGCTTGTATAACGAGACGATGTGGTGGTTTTGTCCAGAATGTGGACACATTTGTAAGATGCTAAATATCCTGCTCTTACTCGAGGGGGTGTGGCTTAATTATAATTTATTCGGTTTCGTCATCAAGCAAAGCTCGAAGCTCCAGATATGCATGAGTAACCGCAGTCTACACACCAACAACACCGGTGTTTTGTAATTAATGTTGTTGTGATGCCTTTTCAAACCATGGGTCCCGGATTCCCAAACCATGTTCTATAAATATATTTTTTTGTTGACGAAATCTGTCATCATGGGGGTATAGTAATGAGGCTAAGCCTCGGATATCCCCCCTAGGCGGTCGCCGCTAGGCCCTAGGCCCTTTAGTATCTATTAGTAAGTAGACCTAGGCTAGGTTTCCTGAGTACAGTACCCTCGTCGCAAACTCGCCTCCTACAAACTCGCCCCTAGACAGCGCGCCTCAATCAATATAAAAAAATCGTGGTCTTTTAGAAAGTTTAGAACGAGGTACAGGTCAGTACCTGGAAATTTAGAAATGGCGCTCCTTGAATTAACGCAAAATAAAAAAATAAAAAAAAAATAAGGCCCCATAAAAATAATTATTAGTTTATCACCCTACCAAAGCATAAAAGTGATGCGGGCAGGCGTTATTTGTTGTATCTCAACACGCACGGATGGGGTCAATTTCCAGTGCAAAAAATTCGTGATAAAAAACAAAAGTTACCAAACCGGGTGTCGGTAGCGTCAACCCATCTCCCTAAAAATTTATAATTAATACAGTTTGCAAGTCATTAGGATCATGAAGAAAGGGATCTGACCTTTTTAATTGAATATTTAACAATATGCTGATGATTTATTTATTTTTTCTGTAATACGATATGTTAGTTAAGGTCTAAATAAACGTGGTACGCAGAAATCATGTTTATCATGTTCATATATTATTGTAGACCTACGTTTGTACAATAACTATTTCAGATAAGTAAATATAATGTTTTAATCTCTTGAGCTAGAAAGAGGTAAAACTACAATATAGTGCTACAGTAGGACTATACATTTTCTCCAACATATAATGTAATGTACAATTTGCACCCACTGTTTTGGCATACAGGCCTTGAATATGGTATATTTTAACAAGAATGTCCCTAAATTGCAAGATATTGACATGCCACTCATCAAACAGGTCATTAGCAAACCAAGTAGAGGTTTGATAGTGGGACATGATAGAAGAAACCCTTCCATACATCTGTCAAATGAAATGTATGATGGAAAAATATTATAGTGGGAATTTACTCAAACTTTAGGAGGCGACTTTAGTAGGAGCAACTTTAATAGGAGACGAGTTTGCAAGGAGGCGCGTTGTCTAGGGCCGATTTTTTAGGAGGCGAGTTTGCGACGAGGGTACTGTACTTGGGAATCCTAGGCCTACTTACTAAAAGGGCCTTTGGGCCTAGCGGCGACCGCCTAGGGAGGATATCCGAGGCCTAGCCTCATTACCCCCATGATGACGGATTTCGTCAACAACAAATTAAAAACTATATTTCTACCTTCTTTCCCTTTTTTATAGAACATGGTTTGGGGCCCTGTTTTGGGAATCCCATGGTTTGATGTGGCATCATAACATTAACTACATAACACCGCTGTTGTTGGTGTGTGGACTGCGGTTACTCATGCACATCTGAAGCTTCGAGCTTTGCTTGATGACGAAACCGAATAAATTATAATTAAGCCACACCCCCTCGACTAAGAGCAGGATATTTAGCATCTCCCGACACATTTTTGTCCAGAATATGAATTGAGGGCGTTCTTTATTGTCCATAATATGGATTGAGGGCGTTCTTTATAGTCCAGAATAGGGATTGAGGGCGTTCTTTATTGTCCAGAATAGGGATTGAGGGCGTGATTTATTGTCTAGAATATGGACTGAGGGCGTACTTTGTTGTCAAGAATATGGATTGAGGACTTATTTTTGTCCAGACTGTCATGTTGGATGTGTTCTTCGAAAAGTTTTAAAAATTAGAGTATTTATGAAGAATAATTGAAAGAAAAGCATCTGTTTCAGTTGTAAATTTTATTATATTTTAAGCTAATTTTTTTAGAATTTATTAATAATAATAATACTCTCTTTTTAGACGGGACGACATTATTTTAGTGGGCTGAACCTAATTTTATTTAAAATTTCACAAGGCGTTGGCGGCTGGCGTGCGCATGCAGACAGGCAGGCTTAGCCTAGACCAAGCCTACTTTTATACAGTATTTAAGAATTGTAACACACTGATTAGCTGATAGACTGTTACACTGATACAATTTCAAAAATAGGCTTAAAAAACATCAATGAATAAATCATAATCAATATTTTGTACAAATAAAGTAGTCGTAGTAGTGTGTTTATTTTTAAAAAAACTGTTTATGCCTTTGTTAGTGGCGATAAAGTTTTCACGATGTATGGAACGCCCTTCGCCAATTAACGGTAAAAACAAAATTACAG
>JAOTQE010081291.1:0-15683 GCA_025631205.1 Nesometra sesokonis
AGAAAACTTACGCGAACGTACACCAAAATTTCCAGAAACGTCGGCATACGTTGGCTCTATTCGCTACAGTGTGACAGTGCCTTTACATAACTCATGTTGCACATGAAACCAAATGTCTTATTAAGTTTCATCTAAAAGATCATTCCAACCAAAACACAAAGAGGGCAGTGATATCCAAATCAGGGACTTCCCTACAGTTTAGCATACAGAAATTACTGTACGCTACTTGGCCACTTGAGCTAAATTTCATGCTGTGATAGCTTACCTTATCTGAGCATATAGCATAAAGCTGTACTAAGTTTTCATGTTTACAATTCTTCATTATGTTTGCTTCCTCCAAGAATGCAGTAGGCGACATTGTTCCTGGTTTAAGAGTTTTAATAGCAACTGGCGTCTTTCCATTCCATCTTCCTACAATACAAACATAAAAAACAAACATGTTTTTAGAGCTTATTTTCAGAAACAACTCACAGATAACAGATCATTTCAAAAGGCCATTTTTGTGTCTACTACAGACATTATTTTATGATTATTATATTATTTCCGAATTGACTGATACACCACTTGAGCCTGGGTGTCCCCTATAGGTGCATACAGCTTGACTGATCAACTCTCAATAGTTCATGATAAGATAACAAATCAAACGTTTAATGATTGTCAACAACAACAAAACTTAACTATAACCCCCTCTGGTTAATTTATTAGCCTCGGCAAGAGCAAAATTCTGAGGAGATGATTGTTTTTTTTACCATTTTTTCTATGGCTGCTGCCACTGCTGCTCCAAGGTAAAAGTGTTGAGAAAAGCTTGTTACAACAATAATATTAAATTTTATATTCTACATCAAACATTTAAACTGCACTAATTGGTTAAAAGAGCAACACATGATTAAAAATATTCCTTCTATTCCAGCTTGCTGAAGTCACTTTGCAAAACACTGTACTATTATCAAAGTGACTTCAAATTTATGACGTCACTTTGCGGTATAGTAAAATACTATTTGACAAAGTGATGTCACTTGCAATTGTGATGTTTACACAGTGGTAAGAGCTAGGCTATGCCCACTAACTAGGAATAGCCTAGGCCTAGTCTAGGCATTCCGATCTAGATGAATCAATTCAGTAGACAGTGGAAACACACAAAAACAAATAAAACATGGTATGTCCGTGTTCCAAAAATTTTGTGGAGATTGTGGAGTGAATTTTGAAGATAATTGTAGTCCGGGGCCTAGAGAGTAGTGTATTCGCGCCTCGATCGCACCCGGTCCCAGTGCATACGGGAAAGGAACGCTAGGCCTAAGTGTAGGCCTAAGTGTAGGCCTAGCCTTAGGCCTAAGCCCTTCGTCTTTGAGGTGTTTGATGTAGAATATAAAACAAATATATGTTGCCTATTTCGAGTTCCTAGTTAAAACCACGGGTCTTGGTGCCTCCAAATAGTACTAGTCATTTTGGGGCTGCGCCCCTCAGTGAATAGTACTATTTGGAGGCACCTCTGCCCATTGTTTTAACCAGCAACTCTCAAGGCAACGTATATTTGTATACTATAAAACTGTTTAGTTTTAAACTGTGCAGAGTAAAATATTATAACAAAAAGATGGACCCTATTGACTCAAGGACTTCTATAATTATTATTTTCTACTTTGTTTTCTGTTTCCATCATGACACTTTACGAAAAGTCATGACATAAAGCCCTGGGAATTTCAAATTACTTTTAAAACGTTTAAAGATTAGAGATAGACCAGCAGGAGATTAAATTACTGCAATAAATACAGATTGTAGTACAGTCGACCTTCTCATTTACACACCCCTTGGGCTGGAAGGCGTTTGTAAATGGGGACCTCTATGGAAACAAGCCTTACATTAGGCTTATAGAGTTATCCTCTGCACTTCTTTTTTATATATTTTGTGTTTACTGATGTAACCATGATTGTTTTGAAGTGCAATAAATAATACAAACAAACAAACAAGTTCGTAAATGAGAAGGTTCATGAAAACTGGTCAAGAAAGGCCTCCAAAACACTTATTTGTGTTTTTTTTATGCTCTTCGTTGTTAAACAAAGCTGTTTAAATGAACTAAGAGGAATAAAATATGAAAAACAAAAAACATATCAAAGATAAATTATCAAATAATTACATCATTGCCATTATTTTACTGACGTCATTGACAGAATAGTGTTTGTAAAATACAAGGTTTGTAAATGAGAAGTTCGTAAGGTTGACTGCAATTGTGTTTAGTTTAGTTTTATTTTTGGTGTAATTAGTGGTTCCTAAAAATTTATGAAAATACATTTTATAAAAAGTGTTTGTTTGAACCAACCTAATTTACACAGTGTGGAGGCTATGCTTTTACAGAGTAGCGTAAAAGTATCTTTGTTTTACAAGGACACTAGAGCTAGAGCTTTTAAAATACAAGAACTTGTTTGTCAAGTTATGCAAAATGAATGCACAGTCGATCAGGCTTCCTACTTGAAAACAAAAACTGCTTGGTTAGATGGTTATCTGTAATAAATGCTATTAGAGTACAGTTTACAAAGACAATTTAGAATGAATTTCCTTATCAAGTATGATATTTTATTTCGTTTATTGTAAATTTAAAATTTAACACATTAAAATTAATATACTGACCCTGGCATGTAAGTTCACTACATTAAACATGGAATCACAGTAAGTTGGTGTGGGCTTATACACAGGTATTAAAATCTTTAGTTGAGTAATTTGTGCGAGTTGTGTGGTCGAGCGGTTAAAGCAGGGGAACTGTGAGCCATAGCAATAACAACAGCATGGGTTCGAGTCCCGCTCACACCATAGTTCTGGTGGAACAAGTCTTCTCAGATAAGGACTATAAACTGTAGGCCCAGTGTACACATATGGTTCATGTGCACTATAAAGAACCCAGTAGATCTTTCGAGACAAGTTGGTGGTTACCCCGGATGGTGTACTGGTCCATACACGACCCCTGTCATGGACAGAAGATTGTAGGCTAAATAGTAGCTGCGAAGACATGACGTGACCCTTAGGAGCATAAAAAGCCATAGGAATGTGTAACATCTGGTCCACAGCGCCTTGAGACTTTACTGTGTAAGGCGCTATATAAATCTAATTACATTACATTAATTTATATTGTACGAATACATCTCAAATGTTAGATGGGCTTATATCTATCCTGGAGTGGGTTTATACAGAGATACACAAGTTGGGATTGATTCAACGCATAAGGTTGGTGCCAAAGCAGACTCTAGGCTTGAGACCAGAGTTTGCTAAGGGCTCCTGGTGGGGTTTCAGGTGGAGATGTCCACTGAAATTTACACATAGTTTCAAGGAACACTACCTACCGGTGAACCAATTGCTGAACAACAGGTGTCACTCACTGTTAAATCAAAGTGTCTGATTTTCAGTTATCTTTGAAGGGAAGATTATGAAATATATATACTCAACTGAAGTGGGTTTGACCGATTTTTAATCAGACAAGCGAAAAAAAAAAACAAGGTCATTTCCCTTATTTTGCATATACTGTCTTTTACAGAATTTTGCGCAGGTACTTATGGTAGTTATTTTAAGCTGAAGGGGGAGGGGGGAAGTCAAGACTACCCTGACATTTAAATCCGCCAGTGCATGAGAGTGTGAAGTTTGATGCATCTGCGTATAGCCAAGTGAGCATGGCAGATATCTAATTTCCATAAACTACGCAAACTTTAACGTTAACGGAAGATGTAAAAATAACTACCTATTTATTATCTATTGGAAATTTTTTTTGAACAATGAAAATTTTTATAAATTGTACTAGAATAAACACTTCAGAACAAGGAAGTTGTCAAAAACACATTTTGTTAACATCAGCAGATTCTTATTTATTATTTCCGTGTTTTTAAAAATAAAACTATGTTCCATCAAGTTGATGTTTATTATTATGTTTATTATTTATAAATTATAAACAGATAAATTTTCAAATAAATAAGAAATTTAAAATTGTTAGGTGAATTTGGGAGATTCTAGGACAGGCTCCTAAGAATGTGTATGAGCCAACCCTATAGTTTTATATTGACCTGAAATATCTCACCAAATCTCCAACAAACATACCTTTCCAAACTTCACCAAACTGGCCAGCACCAAGAACTTTCTCCAGTTGTAATGAATCCCTGGGAATTTCCCAGGCATCTTTACTAAGGCTTACTGTTTTCGGGCTTGTTTTGGGGACTGGTTTGCCTAGTCTGCAACAAAGACCATCAGCTTGTTCTGAAATACACAAAAAAATATTTTTAATTACAACATTATAACATATCAGAATTCTGAACACATGCATGTATTAAATGTCATATATTGGGGAGGGCAGGCCATAAGACCAATTATTATTCAATGCTGCTGTTTTGACCGGTTAAATACTATGTAGTATTAAACTGTGCCCAGTTCAAAATTTGCAGACGACATCACTTCGCCAAGCGCGAGAATTGTTTTTATGCTGTAAGTGGCGAACGCACAACAAGAGGTAGCTAGGCATAACCACCTGTTAAAACTCGGCAATTTGCACAATTGACTACCTATTGTTGATTATAAAAATTACTAATTAATAAAGAAACTTACAAGAGTTGCTGTTAATGTTTTTCGCGAATATCTGCGAGAGGACAAGGATTTTAATTTTGAAAATGTAGGCTAGCTAGGCCTTGGTCGCCGGCGGCAGGCCTAGGCTAGACTAAGCCCTGACAAATCGGTATTTACAAGTAACCTATATTGAATGATAATTATAATATTAAATGCATTGGCGCATAAAAAGTTGGCAGATATACAATAGGCATTCAATATTATGATTCATATTCAAATAGTTAGCTTGCAATTTCAGATTTGTCAGGTCTATGTCATCACGTAGCCTAGAGACCATGTCTTCTAAAATCCATCCTACTCTTGCAGGATACTGTATTCACGATAAACTTTAACCGCAATTCTTGTAGCTTTACATATTATTATGGTTATTAGGCCTACAGTATTTATTAATTCTTTATAATCAACTATTGTAAATTGTGCGAAACCCTAAATTTTTAATAGGTGGTTTATTAAAAGGACATATATTATTTACGGCTAGATGGTGATCTTAACACTGTAAAATGGCAGTCCCATGTAAGTGCCTACTATTTTGATTTCGTCAGGCTACGTCAAAAACATGTAAGTTAAATAATCATAACTGCTGTATAATTATTGTAATTTTAACTTTCTTTCGTCATACAAGTTATTTACATATGTCACATATTTTATGTTGCCAAAGTTGTTGATGTCTTTATATTTGGATTAATTTTACTTTCATTTATTGATAAACTTGAAACTTCTATGAAAAATTGGGGGCGCAATTTTGACGTAGCAACAGCATTAGAACCACGGTTAGAAAGTAACACGATTTGATTGGTTGGATTCTGGAACAGTAGGCGCATACAAGGAACTGCACTTTTGGCTATCTATGATTAGAAGTTGGTCATACACCATTTGCTTACAATGTCATCCTACTACGTTTCTCGAATAAGGAATTGCTGTATGGCGAAATCATGTGACTGCGCCTAAGAGGTGTTGAAGATTACTTGTGTGGGGTGCAATACTATGTAATTCTGAACCTGTTAAAATGGCATAATTAAATAATACCGTACCTGCCAACCCTACCGATTTTGGCGGTAGGCTACCGCTTTGTTGACCTTCCTACCGCCTACCGCTTTTGCATAAAAATCCTACCGCTTTTTAAAATTGAATATCAAAAATAAAAATTACATAAGGGAAACTAAAAAATTTATCAAAATACGTATTGAATTGGCACTCAGAAATGTCTGATTTCATCAGCCTAATTCCTCCCAATAGCGGAAACTGGGATGAAATGGCCTTTTTTTGATCATCAAGTTAAAATCAGGTATGATGACAGTGCGGGTGCATTGGTATTCAATCAACTTGGTGACGGCGAGACGGCCAACCCTTTCGGGAGTCCAATTGTTGGCAGGTATGCAATACTATTAAATAACTTACGCTGATAATGACTAACGAGGTCATTCAGTGTACTAAATTGACTTCTAGATGCGATGAAGTAGCCTCCTTGGTCTAATTTTCTTATCTTGTAATGTTTCACATGATCTCCCTTTGTGTCATCGTAATCTCTCGCTGATAGTGAAAAGTTGCCAGGATTTGCTTCACTGTCTCGAATTATGAATGTACCCCGAGGCAAACCGGGTAATAACAGTCGTTTTTCTGCATCTTTTCTTCCAATTTTTCCAAAATACCAACTGTAGAAAAAGATTGTAGAAAAAGCAATTAGTTTCAAGATATCAATCAACCATTAATTAATTTATTCATTGCACTCCTTGAAGGCCTATTCCTTCCAAAGTAAAAAACAATTAAAATAATTTTAAATTTGACTATTTTGTATTCAAACTTACAAATATAATACTGATCTGCCATATTTACATCATTTTATTACCAGCCAATCAGAGAAAATGTAATGTGTACCATTTGTGTACAAAGTGTTTTGTACTTAGCCTGCATTTTTATTTGTGCGAGTACGACGATATATTCAACTTTCATAGTGTTGACATTCTGTTTGCTTCAGATACATCACATTTTTATTATTTCCAAGCAAAATAACAGTAATAAATGCCTATATGCAAATTTAAATATGGATTTTATCAACAAATAAGGTAGAGTTGAACCTAAACTTTCAAAAATATACATTTACCACAAGTTATTTTACAAAAAATTTTAACAATTAGAAGCGGCTAGAAATTCAAGGAAAGGTGGTGACTCTAAACCAGTGTGGCAGAGCCAAGCCAAAGGAGGCACAAGTCCCAAAATTGAAAATTTAGTTATTTATTATAGATTATGAAACTATGCATTATTATCTTTAACATGCAAAACAAATCAGTTTCATAAGATATAGTATTTCCTTACAAAACATTTAAAATTAAGTTTTCAGAAAATTGTATTCGAAAATTGCTTATCAGTCAATATACATTGACTAAACAGGGTAATTAGATTACATATTGTGAACATTTTGTATCATATATCTGAAAAATTTGTTAATGGAGTATGAAAGTTGCATGTTTAAACTGTATGTTTTTTTAAAGAATTTTACGATTTTTGCCTATTGTAGAAAACTAGCTTTGCGAATTACAGTACAGTATGCCTCCTTTGACTTGCCTCTGCCACAAGTATGTTTTTTATTTGACCTAATTCACACTTCAAGTTTAATTGTTTTAAAAATGGAAAAATTACACTACATATTACTCCAGTCAAAATAAAGAAGATTTATACTGTATCAATTACCATAAAAAAACATATTGTAAAGATTTAAAATCGTGTTTCATGGTTAGTTATAAATGTTACTTCCTCATAGAGGTCAATGACCCATTATTTCATTGTTGACACTGTACAGACTGAAGCAGATTACACAATCAGAGATATCACGATGTTCAAAATATACAACAATGTGTATATAGTGTGATAATTTCGAATACTGCAATATTTATCTACAAAAGTTTAAATATGTGGTACATTTTATGAGTGGACTTGAGAAGATAATTATTTAAATTTAGTTTTAAAAATAGCTTTAATTTTTCTTCCGTCTTGTAATCAAATCGACGTCCTATAGTTCCACTTTTAAAATAAAAATGTTCTGTCAAAAATGGATTTTGAATCTGCAGTTGTTTGTCAGAGAATACAATATTTTATTAACAAATTTGTATATTTTAAGGTAACAACTAAACAACCCCATCTTCCAAACATAGTTCTGAAGAGAGTGGCTTTTATTGAAAGCATAACATTTATTTAAAAATATATTGGTAATTCAACCCCTTAACTTACTGTAACTGAAAATGTTTATCTGGTTTAACAACAGAGCTGTTACTCTGAAGACGACCACCATTGGTTGAAGGTGGTTGAAACTGTCGGTCTGGTCAGTACATGTAAATTTGCTTGGTTTGTCAACAGTTTAATTTTACACTACAGTCGAATCTCGCTGTGCGGACACCTCCTGTAAGCGGACATCTACCATAACGGACACTAATTCAAGACCTGTTTGTTTTTCCTATCTAATCAAAGAATTTGATACCTCTCGTAAGCGGATGCGGACACTTTTTGTCTTAAAATTTAAATTTTTTGTGTAAATTTACCTCCCATAAGTGGACATCCTGGAAAATGTACTGATTTTTCTATACAGCGATTACAAATGTCTGTACAAAATTGTCCTTACACTGTAATGGCTGAGAATCATACTACTGAAACGATCTTAAAAAAGATACATAATATAAAATATAGAATGCAGGTCTACACATTTGAGAGGCCATTTGTGTTGAGAAGGCTTTGAAATGTTAGACATAAGGTTGTATACATAATTTTACAACTTTTGCCCTCTATCGGGAGAAATTCTCGTAAGCGGACACCTCCCGTAAGAGGAAGCTTTTCCTGGACCAGAGGGTGTCTGCTTACTGGAGATTCAACTGTACCCTTTAACTTGAACTGTAAACATAAATGTAATAAAACCTTAAAAGATTAATAAAGTGTTACTACTTCCAGAAAGTGGATTTTTCTGTATAAATAGTAGAATTAATGTTTTAGATTAAAAGGCACATATATTTTTTTTGCCTAAATCTACATAACTAAAAAATTACTTACTGATATTTTGGTAAACATGTAAATTCATATGACGCATGCTTTGACTTATATAAACTAAAAAAAGACAGTCACTCATTTATGTCAGTGTCTTTGGTTCTGTTTTTTGGAAAGTTTGGTTTAGAGACTGTCAATTTTTCACCATTTTTTTAATGCATAGATGCATTGGTTTCTTGACTTTGGATATCCAGATATATCCAGTTTAGTGTAAAATCTGGTTTTCCGGATGGCCTGCTTTAGGAGATTCAACCTCATAAAATTGCCGAGGGAGGGATCCTACTGTGTTTCTTACTTGATTAGATTGTTTTGGGTAAGTCCCTGTTATCAATATTACTACCACTTGAATTTAACAGTCACAATTTGTGTATATAGGGAATACAGTGTGTACGTGTTGGATGTTTGGGAAATCCTGTCGCCAACTCTTTGCATAATCTAGCGTAATGATTAGATTTTGGAACACAATTCCTGGTTAATACTGTACCTGTTATGAAATACTTACAGAAGTAGTACATATATGAGGAAGTTAACAAAACATACACTGATTAAATTCATTCAGGCAAACACCCGTAATTCAATTTAAATTAGGTTTTAGTAACTTACAAAGGGACTTCACAATTTGTTGGTTGTCTAAGCACAAGATAACTTTACATCAGGGTCAGTTGATATTCTTTTTTTTTGACTGCGCTTTTTCATAAAGTACAATTTTACATTTGTTTTTGGGATTTGGTTTGATTAAAACATGTCAGTAAAATGTGGCATAGATACTATAAAAGAAACAAAACAAAGAAACATGCTTAGTTCACTTAAAAATATTATACCACATATAAACAAATATAAAAAAGCCAACCTTAATTAAATGTTAAAGATTTTGGAATTGACTTGGGCAACAATTGATTTCGCTTATGAATTAATTATCCTATGACGTTAAGGTTTACATTGGGTTTAAGTAAAACATTAACTGACATTCGACTTTCCTATTGTTTATTAAACAGTACTGCTAAAGCACGTTGCTCAATACTCCTTTCCAACTACAGTATTTCAAGCAATTCTGAGCGATCTGTGTTTGCAGTACATGAATCCCGGGAGAACACTACTGTGTTACGGACTCTTGTGGGTCGGCGACACTCACTTGGAGATATCCTTGCAGTTCCGTTCAATCTGCCTCTTTCTTTATACCCAAGCCGACAAACCGCACCCATGGAAATCCTTAGTCCACTTGAAATCCCATTGTGCAAAGCGATTACTTGCAATTCTAAAGTGGACTGCGGGTCCATAAGATCAAGGATTGTACATTTAGCGATTTACGATCCAAGAGAGCATAGGTGGAAAAGGCTGACATTTTGGACATGTCAAAAACCCTACAGACAGAGAAATTGACAGCAATTGTTTAATTTTGTTGCTCACGAGGCAACCAG
This sequence comes from Nesometra sesokonis, assembly GCA_025631205.1. Lineage (NCBI taxonomy): Eukaryota > Metazoa > Echinodermata > Crinoidea > Comatulida > Antedonidae > Nesometra > Nesometra sesokonis. Next base: position 10,041 of record JAOTQE010081291.1, read on the forward strand.
CACAGGAATTGCTTGTATCCCCTGGGAATCTTATCAAAATGTGTTAGAATTGATGGAAAAAATTGTGTAATGACCAACCTGCTTAAAACTTATTATAGTTAGTTAATATAGATAAATGTTGAATGGTTGGTTCTTAGATTTAAGGGCCGCACCCACCTACCATGATAGCATTCCCGATGCGTTCATGATACGATTAGTACACGACACGGCGCTTGTCGTGATCTTGTCGCGAATGCGTTGTGGTGGGAAAAAAGCGCACCGCGGTTACGACGCTCAAACGACAGTCAACATCTCTCAAGGTACAGGTTGAGTTGCTCGTCTTGATAGCTGCGCTTCTCTAGGAGTTTATGCAAGTCGGAAATTAGCTGACAAAAAGTAAAAATGAGGAGACAAGACAGCAGAGAAGATATTGCTGCTGGGGTAGAGCATGGAGAGTGGGGACTATTTTATATATGCTATTCTTATTTAATCACACAAGTGTATAAAAGAAGGAACCTATGTTTTGTTAGGAAAAAGGGCGGTTAGGTTTGGAAACAAGTATATTGACACCATGGAAGTTTACCTAGACTATGTCAAAATTTTTTAAAAAGACTTGTGTACATATTCAGCGTACTTTTTATTTTTAAAGAGGAAGAGGCGTTTTCTCTAAAAACTGTTTGCCGTTTGTTTTGGAAACAAAAAAGAAAAGTAAAATCAAAATGGTTGAGGCTGCTCGTTGTATAATACAAAAACAAGTTTGAAATAACCAGGAAGGGATAGAAGGGGTGTAGAACATGTATTTTTGTGCCCTTATAATGTGCAGCAAATGGGGTTATTATTTGGATTTCAGTGTATTTTTAAGACCTGTAGCAATGTCTATAAACATTTTTATAATTAGAGGAATTAGTTATTTTGTATCTGTAAATTTTGATGGGCACACAAGAATTTCGGAGGATACTCCATATGAGCCCATGAAGTTTTTTACCAGATAGTTATAGGAATAAGGCATATTCTTCTTCAAAAATAGGTCAACAAGTCGTGACCTTGAAAATCGGCGTCGCAAAACTGTCGCAAGCATGTCTTAATCCCGCGCCCACTACACGACAACTTCGCGACAGCCCACTTTCATTCATAACACGGCACCGCGTAGTAAGGAATTTTAAACCGTTCAAAATCTGTCGCAAACCTCATCGGCCATAACGACAGAGTTACGACGCGCTAGTCACGTCGTGACGCTGTCGTTATGGCGTCGGGAAAGCACACCCACCTACCACGACAAGCTCTTTCGCGATGCGTTCGCGACACAAACTGCTGTCGCAAGCCTGTCGGGAACGCATCGCGAAGCTGTCGCGAATACTGTCTTATTAGGTGGGTGCGGCCCTTTATGAAGCAATGCCTGAATGGATGGAATGAATGGACAATAAAGACACAAATCATGATTTCATCATCTTAAAAAATAATAATTTTCACTACAGTGGAACCTCTGGTAGTTTTTGAGTTAGAAGGATTTTAGTGTGAAATTTAGGTGAAAATTCAGTTTCGGTACCTATTTACATATTCAAAACCTAATTTGAAATGTAAATAAGCACCGAAACCAAAATTTCGCCTAAATTCCACACTCAAAAAACTAGAACACCCATCTTCAAACTTTCAAGATATCTTCTTTATATCATGATACATATATCACAAAAGTTTGAAATGAAACGAAAGTTTTTTGTTATTCAACTTTAAACTTTATAAGTATTCTCGTTTAAACTTATATACAGTAGCATAAAGCTATATCAGGGCCGTAGCCAGACTTGGAAAAACAGACGAGGCAAATTCTGGGGGTCTCGTAGGATTCCAGGCCAATTTTTGAAAATTTCAGACGAGGCGACTGCCTGATCTGCCTCATGCTGGCTATGGTACTGTAAATATAATTGTATAGAGCTAAAAGTTCATTAACCAATGTGACTGCACTAATTAGTGGGCCAAAACCAACAATTTTTCAATTCTGGGCATTTCACATGGTGGCAAACCAAATTACAAAAGAAAAAAAAAATCCAAGAGATTGAGGAAAGTTCTTGGTTGATTTGACATGGAATTACCCAATAATGTTAATTGTCTGTAGGACTGAATGAAAAATGGACAGACAGACGAACAGACAGATCCAGATCATTCATTTATAAGTGTTTTAATATTTGTAGTGTGTTATAATTTCATATCTGAGATAAACCAGTGGACCTTTCAACCAAGGGTAGTGGTGTTTGTTTTAAACCATGGTTACAGTATAAGCATAAATATATAAATGGATTGGTACTTTCCCTAAAAAAGTCCTTGAGTAAAGTTTTGTAAATTGCCCTAAAAACAGTTACAATGTTTGCACACTTGGACCCCTGTTCACACATTAAATCATCGCTTACAGTACATAGTTTGTCATAAATCATGCTTTGGTAAAGCATAAACAAGCTTAGATCATTTCTAAGACAGACCAGAAAGGTGTGACAGACAGAGTTACGGAAATTGGAAGAAATGAGGAAGACTATAGTTACTGGAATGTAGCTAAAAAATCAAGGATAGATGGAAAGTAGTTTACATTTGTGAGGTCTCACCACATAATGAGTCTCATGGTAGGAAAATCCAAAATTGAGTTATTGGTACCTTCTACTGTAGTACTATAATATAGCACAATATAAGGTGTAATTTACACTTTAAATGACATTCATTGGAATAGTAGATCATAAAGATATGAGCATTTGAAGTTTCCATGCACGAAAACAGTTTTGAGAAAATCATCCATGAAGCAACAAAACAAAGCAACAAAAGCAACAATCAAAATACTATATATCCCAGAAATTCTGCAAGGACACTTTCCTACATGAAAACTGACCTAAACAGTATATTATAAGTATCAAAGTACTCAAAATTGATTAAAAAGCTATTTCTCAAAAATTTGACTTCAGACCTATTTTGGTGATTATCTCAATTTACATCTCATGTATATTACTCATTTTGGTATGAGACCTCACATTTTTCAAAGGCTTACTGTAGTGTGGGTACAGGTTGAAAATTGGCTGAATGGAAGGGTACTGTAAGCTTTCCATTTGAAAAAATAACTCCCTCTAACTTGGTAGATCTACCATGTTAAATTACTAGGAAGATCTACCTAGCAACACAGAGAACTACTTAGTAAAGGTAGTATATAATTATCCGACTGTTGATGTTATTAATGTCTTAAGGGTTTATTCTACATAATGGCTGTATTTTCCAATGTATACTTGTAGAGCATTGCTGACCATATTCTTGATAGTATCCCTTGATATGTAGTTTTTATAGGGTTAACTCTATTAACTACCTTTATCTACCATGTCACTATCATTATCCACCATGTTAACAGAGTTATTGTTTTCAAAGGGTTAGGCTGGGGTCACTTTTAAATCTGTTTTTTAAATTGGCTAAAGTCACTTACTTGAATCTATAGCCAGTCACATTGGCTTCAATCTCTTTAATGATGTGGATCTTGGCCATATTTCTGTTTTTAGTCTTAGCCAAATTTGTTAAAGCAGGTCTTTTATGTCTAGCCGATTTGAAATTTGTTTTAGCCCATGGCTGATTAGCTAATGGTTAGAGTGGGCCCAGTTACTGTACGGTAAGTTGACAAATCTGAGGGTTTTCAATCGTCAATCAGGGCCAATAAATATTTTTATTTATTTTTTTACTATTAACTGGACTGTTAAAATACTTCATGCGTGACCACTGGCACCTTAAATTTGAGGTCTCATTTTCTCTGCATGATGGAATTAAATGTTTTTTAATTTTAAGTAGAAAAATATAATTTTCTTGGGCTGACCCTGTAAAATTTTATCTTCATTGCTATGTTAGTAGGCTGTAGATTAAATAACATGACAGCAATAAATGACATAAATTTGACATATTTATTAATTTTTGGACAAAATAGTTTTTTGAAGGCAATGGGAATTTAATTTAGTCATAAAGGGAATTTAATTTACTCCCATTGTGTGCAGTCATTACGGGTTGAAATGATATATTAATATCTATTTAATTCCCAATGTTATTGTCTACTTATTTGAAATTTCAGCATATTTGAATAAAAGTTCATAATTTATCAACTTTAAATCTACAGATATGACGTTGCAGAATTCCATCAAATAAAGATTTTATCAATTCACCTGTTGTCCATTTTAAAATAATAACTTCCTTCCCAAATTTGGTATAATTTTTACCCTTTCTACCAGATTATCTTCTCCAAAATCTCAATTTTAATCCACAATGATTTTAATATATTATACCACTAGCCGGATTCAACTTGAGTTAATAATAATTGCATTGTCTTTTATAGGTTTTAAGGTATATTTCATTTTTGCAAAAAAGAAAAACATGCTGACCTCTGAAACTTCCATTCAGCAGGGAGCAATATTTTTCAAATTTGTTTTTAATCTGATAGCATAATTTTGTATTTAACTTCCCATTTCAAGATTGTATAAGAGGTAAATTAACAGGTGCTTTAAACAAAAATCTTTTATTTGGTTTTAACAAAAAAGGCTCTAAAATCAGCAAGGTTGCAAAATATTGACCTCAAGACACAATTAGGGTAAATTATAGCAAATTATTTAATTTTTTATTTTTTTAATTGCTTGTCAAAAAATGTCAGGGTACATGTTAATATGCGATGCCACTGTCTTCTAACATGCAATCCTGAATCCACCCCCGATGTGTCTTTTTCTCTTGTCAAATAACCCAAGAAAATCATTGAAAATGTATTTTGAAGATAACACTATAATTATATTTTCAACAATTAAAGACATTTAAGAAAAATTAAATTAAATTTTGGTTGTTATTGCATGTTTTTTTCTGATCAGATCTGTAAAATACCAGCTCCATGTGGCAATTTTGCACTTTGAAAAAAATAACTCTGTTAACATGGTAGATAATGGTAGTGACAAGGTAGATATAGGTAGTTAATAGGGTTAACCCTATAAAAAATACCATATCAAGGGATACTACCAAGGATATGGTCAGCAATGCTCCATAAGAGCATAGAAAAATACAGCCATTATTTAGAGTAAACCTTCAAATTAATTGATTAGAAATTGACATTCTAACATCAACAAACAGTAATTATATGCTACATACATACCTAGGTAGATCTCTATGAAACTAGGTAGATCTCCCTAGTAATTTAACATGGTATACTACCTGGTTAGAGAGTGTTATTTTTTCAAAGGGTGTGCTTGTTTTGTAAAGTTCACAGACAGCAATAAAGTTTTTAATGTTGTTGTTATGTTACAAAATGTTTTTCAAATTTAGAACTGTGAAATATTATAAAATGAAAGTGCGTGAATAGATAATAAAGACTTGTCTGATTTTGTTGTTTTAATTTTTTGAAACCGATACTTCCAATTAACATTTCCAAGGACAAGAATTGTCTTTCACTTTTTATCATTGCTGCGAAGCAGCTAATCCTAATCTGTACACCAATTTGACCTCTCGGGGTCACTGTTTTTCAGAAAATATCGGCCTTATCGCCCTGAACAGTCGAGTTGTGTTCTTTTGTTCTGCCGGGTAAAATCAATTACTATAGGCGACGTCTGTAGATTACCTATTCAAACAGCGGCCCCGCATCGAGTATAAGTATTCAGACAAACGACTCTATTTCTAGGTTGG
>JAOTQE010081302.1:0-15683 GCA_025631205.1 Nesometra sesokonis
TTCAGAAATTGGGGTAGTCGCGGAAGCTATCACTACGCCAAAAAAAATGTACGCATGCGCTGATGCTTGTTACGCTTCGTTAGTTCGTAGTAGACTGGCTGCGTAGTCAAACGAAAATAGCCTATTAATGACAATGATGGCAACGATGATGATGTTGGTGATGACAATTGTGAGATCTTACCACAAAATAAGTCTCATGGTAGGAAAATCCAAAATTGAGTTACTAGTACCTTCTAATAGAGCACAATATAAGCTGTAACCTACACTTTAAATGACATTCGTTGGACAAGTAGATCCAAGGATATGATCATTTGAAATGTTTATGTATGGAAATACGGTTTTTGAGAAAATCGCAAATAAAGCAATCGAAAAATAAACAATTAAAAGACTATGAATCTTAAAAAAAATCTGCATAAAGGCGACTTTCCTGCATGAAAACTGACCTAAAAATTATATTGTAATGAAATATAAGTACCATAGTACTCTGAATTGATTAAAACTAAATTTGTCAAAAATTTGACCTCAGACATATTTTGGTGATTATCTCAGTTTGATCTCACCTACGATGCGACTCATTTTGTGGTGAGACCTCAAAATTATGGTGACTATGAAGGTAATGATGGTAATGATAATGATGGCAATAATAGTTGTGAGGGTAATGACAAATGGAGCAAGGCATAGCAAAACCACCAAGTTGAGGCTAAGGAAGTTATTGAGAAATAAGCAAATAAACAACAAGAAATGGGCACCCATGATCAGATCTATCAAGTTATGAAAACTTGTTTTTCTTCACAGTGTCCAGTTTATGACCAGTTTAGAAACGTTGAATTTACCGGTGTTTACCAGACCATGACCACCAAGGCGGCTGTAACAGTTGAGGTAACTGCTTTTTATGTCTTACACCTACGAGTATAAGTGGGTACAAGGTTTGAATGCTGCTGATAGTAGTAAGGCTTTTGGTTTTGTACTCCTTATTCTCAGCCTCACACAAGATTAAAATTTGTACTGAATGGTGTTGGTGCCCTTTTTATGCCAAGTGGTGCCCTTCAAAATCAGGTTAAAACTGTTGTTACACCTACAACGTCAAAATTTGAGCCTATTCTAATCTAATCATTTGGTATAGTCGTTAGATTACATGGTGCTATAATTTGACCATGCCCCTCAACCCAGTCAATATTTGTATACTATTACTGGTGCTATTTAGTATAATCTCCATATTACTGTGGGCTATAATTTGAACCATGCCCCTCAATCTAATCAATTTCATTACTTTAACTGTTTTATCTAGCCTGTTTCCCTGAGAAAAAACTCAGTAGTCGCCAGATCAAATTCAGTTATAATTTGAATAATGTCTTTCAGCCCAGTCAATATTTTTATACTAATATTGAAACTGTTTTATCTTGGCAGAGTCAACTTTTCCTGATACAAAAAATAGCACAGTCTCTATATACTAAAACTGTTTTAACTGGTCAATTTTCCTGATACAAAACTGTAGTCTCCATATCAGACTGGGCTATAATTTTAACTATGGCCCTCAACCCAGTCAATATGTTTATACTATTTCTGAAACTGTTTTATCTAATCAATATTTCCCGATACAAAACTGCACAGTCTTTATATCACACTGGGCTATAATTTCAACGTTGGTCATCAACCCAGTCAATATTTTTTGCTATTGCTGAAACTGTTTTATCTAGTCAATATTTTCTCATGCAAAGTCGGCAGTCTCCAAATTACACTGAGGTATAATTTTAACCATGGCCCTAAAACCCAGTCAATATTTGTGTACTATTTGAATCTGTTTTATCTAGTCAATATTTCCTGATACAAAATCAGCAGTGTCTCCACATAAAACTGTGCTATAATTTTAACCATGTACCTCCACCCAGTCAATATTCTTATACTACTATTTATTAAATGAAATTTTAAAAACTGATAATTATAAAAGTTTGTTGTCTTATCTAATATAGATATCTAATCTTGTTTTTAATCTTTGTATTAATCACTCAGTTCGCAATTAAGTTTTTCACTGCCAGGAACTGTTTTATGTATGTACTTTTATATCGAATAAAGATACCAAAATATATTTTATCTTACGCAGAGGGACTATTTTGTAGGGGCCGAGTTCTTTATAGTCTTGGTTGTACAGCCTGATGATAAGGAGTGTGGTGGATATACAAAACTACAAAAATCCTCACCAGTAGGCACAGGTGAGATATTTTAATAAATTATTAAACAAAATTTTCACAGATGAACTTCATTGGAAATAAAGCTACTAAATCCACATACGCCCTGAACTTTAAAAAGAGTATGTGAGGTGTCACCACAAAATGAGTCGTGTTGTACAAAAGAAAAGAGAAAAATTGAGTTACTGTTGTATTTTAATATAATAGATTATAAGCTTTAAATTGGTTCTTGAATGAGGTTCATAGCTTCAGTAGAACCAGAGAAAAATCATTTCAAAACATAGGTGTATGAAAACACACTTTGAAGAAAATGGACTCTAAGATAAACAACTGTTGACTTCCTGTATGTTTTTCCATTTATTTTGAAAAATAGCCTTTACAAAATGTAGTTCAAAAACAAGTTTATTGTGAAAAAACATAAACAGGAAGTTTGTAGTCATAAAATTTAATTACTAAACTTAACAAAACAACAGAAATCTCATTTTTGTGAAATTATGTCTTTCTGTCTATTTTTGTGGATATCATGACCTGCTAAACAACACGACTCATTTTGTCATGACACTCACAAATATGTTCAGTCCAAACAGCCCAGGAAGTTATCATATTTCTCAGGTATGTATTGTAAATAACCTGAGTCATCCAGAGACACTCTTTTGACCAGGAAATGTTGGATATATTTTTTAAAACATGTTTCTTTGTTTAATGCACATCGCAAAGAAACCACATATTTTTCCACACTCACAAAAGAAGGTACAATATTGGTCTGCAACTTTAGTGTACACAAATCCTAATTTTACCACTAAAATATTCATCTGAGTAGTCAAATATCTATCCATTCAATGATTTTCATCTCCCGGTAACTGGAGTAACTGTGATATAATTTATCTCACTCAAATGATGGTGAAGATGGAATGTATCACAAAAATATTCTATCATATACAGGTATCTGAGTAGTAAAATATCTATCCTTTCGTCGATTTCCATCTTCCGGTGTCTGGAGTAACTGTGGTACTATTTACCTTGCTCAAATGATGCCGGCAATTGAATAAAATTTAATTTAAACCTCATTTTAGTGGGAACAGTAGGTTTAGTGGTTGCAATTCAAATTTGCAATCATAAAGTTGTGACTTCGAAAGATCCTGCTTGTTGATTGTTTGTGTTCTTTGGCAAGACACTTTATCCACATTGCCTCTCTCCACCCAGGAGTATAGGGTACCTAAGAGGTACAAATGCCATATGCATTGAATACAGCTGTACCATAATGGAGCGGATTGCATTCCATTGGTTTTTTGTTCCAATGGCTGGGAGTAGTAATAAATTTAAACCGCTTTATAGAGACCTTAGTCTTGAGACTAGTCAAATAAATTGCCAACTGATTTCTACCTTTACCAAGCTCCCAAGTCTCCAGGATTGTCCTGGAGTCTCCAGGAATTTTGGATCATCTCCCATGCTCCCGGAAATGATCAGATTTTCTCCCGGAGTTTAGTTTTCTCTAGGTTTTGTAACAGTTTCATAAGCCGAGCATAAATTGGCCTATTCATTTCAAAATATTGGTTGAAAGTAAGCAACTATGAAGTACAGTAATGTTTTGGGAAACAGTATTTGCAGTGCACATTTTAGCAGTGACAGTACATATATCATTCATTAACAGGCAAGGTGTTGAGCTTATAAATAAGGGTATTTGTACACACATTTCAGGAAGGGTAGACATTACAAACAGTGGTAGGAAGGTCACAAGTAAATCTCGAGGAATTCTGTTTTTAAAACTTGGCACCTCTGCTTTTACCTTAATATTACCTCTATTTTTCTGTGTCATTAAAGCAAAAGAACGTGATCACTATGTTTGTTTAGTGGCAGTCGGCAAATACAGTATGTAATATTAGTGTGCTGACCAGTATTTCATTACCCATCCTTGATTTAGGTATAAATATCAGATGAAGTCGCGACATTTGGAAATTCAATTTCATCAATAAATATTATCTTCAAGCAATTCATATATTAAATATATTATAATTGATTATCTTATGAGGTTGTGTAAATCACAGTAAATAGTCATTGGCCTAATTTGTATGCATGTGGGAACATGTCGTACAACAGTTAAGTTTCAGAATTCCAGTCATGAGATTGACAATTTGAGGCTCACTGTGGTCGATTGTTTGCGTTTTTAGACATGACACTTTACATATGTTGCCTCTATTCACCCAGGAATATAATACTCCTTTTACACTGCAAAACGAAAAACAATTCCGGGACGACCCCGCACCGATTGCGGAACGAGTTTCCGTTTACACTGGATCAGTTATTGCGGAATGAATCCCATTGAACCACTGCGAATTCGTTTACACTGCTCTAACCGCCGAGCCGCGATTGTTCAGCAATTTGTTTACTTAGTAGCGCCCCCAAACACGTAGTTAAGGGATCTGCTGTTTATCAAGTTGTTAATTAATTGTACTTCAGGTTGTACAGCAATTAAGTTTCAGAATTCCAGTCATGAGATTGAGAAATTGAGGCTCATCTGGTCGGTTGTTTGCGTTTTTAGACATGACACTTTATGCATGTTGCCTCTCTTCACCCAGGAGTATAAGTGGGTACCTAGGAGGTACAGCATGCCATATGTATGTATGCTGTATCATAATTGAACAGATTGCATTCCATGCATTTGTTCCAATGTGATTAAGAGTTTAAGGTTTACTCTAATCAGTATTTTGCATTCTTAGACATTACACTTCACCCACGTTGCCTCTCTCCACACAAGAGCATAAGTTGGTACCTGGGAGATACAAATGCCATATGTACTGACTACAGCCGCCACATTGTGCAATTGATTATATTTCATAGGTATTTGTTGCAATGACTATGGGTGATAACGATGTGAAGCGTTTAGAAGCCTTGGTAATAAGCACTATCACTTAATTTGAACCATACCTTTACTACATCTCACTAGTCAAATAAAACACAATTGATTTCTACCTTTACCTTAGTATTACCAATGATTTTCTGTGCCATTGGGGCAAGAGCACATGCTCATGTTTGTGTAATGGCAATAGACAAATAAATTCCATAATATTGGTGTGTTGATGAGTATTTCATTACGCACCCATGAATTGCAAGCTATTTAATATTAAAGAAAGTTGTGACATTTGGAAATTCACTTTCGTCATTAAATATTATCTTCAAGCAATTCATAAATTAAATATATTATAATTAAATTGATTAAAGTTTCTTATTAGGTTGTTTAAATGCAGTAAGTAGACATTGGCATAATTTGTAGGTATAGTGGGAACAGGTTGTACAACAATTAAGTTTCAGAATTCCAGTCATGAGTTTGTTAATTCGAGGTTCACTCTGGTTGGTTGTTTGTGTTTTTAGACATGACACTTTATGCATGTTGCCTCTCTTCACCCAGGAGTATAAGTGGGTACCTAGGAGGTACAGCATGCCATATGTATGTATGCTGTATCATAATTGAACTGATTGCATTCTGTATTTGTTCCAATGTGATGAAGAGTTCGAGGCTCACTCTGGTCTGTATTTTGTGTTCTTAAGAAAGACACTTTTATCCTTTTTGCTTCTCTCCACCCAAGAGTATAAATTGGTACCTGGTAGGTACAAAAGCCATATGTACTGATTACAGCTACCACATTGTGAAATGGATTGTATTCCATAAGCATTGTTCCAATGACTGGGGGTAATAACAATATGAAGTGTGTGGGGGACTTGGTAATAAGCGTATCTATCACTTAATTTGAACCATACCTTTACTACATCTCACTAGTCAAATAAAACACAATCAATTTCTACCTTTACCTTAGTATTACTGATATTTTTCTGTGCCATTCGGGCAAAAGCATGTGCTCGTGTTTGCGTAGTGGCAATAGACAAATAATTAAATATTAGTGTGCTGACCAGTATTTCATTACCCATTCTTGATTTGCAAGTTATTTATTAGAGAAAGACATGACATTTGAAAATCAATTTCAATAAAATTATCTTCAAACAATTCCTAAATTAAATTATTAATTGATTATAAATAACTTGATTAAAGTAACTTATGTGGTTGTTTAAATTAGGGTGTGTTTTTGCAGGAAAAAAATTTGTAATCAATTATCGCGATAACAATTATCCGATAAAAGTGTTGCAGAAGCGAGGGTTTAACAGATACTGACTTGATAAAATTATCCGAAATTTCAAAATATTGGTTGATAATAAGGAAGTGTGAAGCTTAGCCCTGTTTTTTTTTTTGAAGATTGCATACCTTAACAGCGACAAAATTTAAAAAAACCTACTGTTTCTTAATAAACAATGTGTTTAAACAAGGATATTTTACACACATTTTATGAAGTGTACACATTACAAATGGTGTACTGACGACCACAAGAAAATCTCCAGGAATTTTGTTTTTACAACTTGGGACCTCTGTGAAAGGGTCCAAGTTATAGTCATAAAATTGGCATTCTTAATTAAAATAGGTGCTGTTTTTAAACATTTTTCCAACTTTTACCTTTGTTTATCTCTACCACACCTCGTAAGCTGGCATTATACAGTGAACCCTTTTACAAACATTTGGCCTAAAACTGTTTTGGTAATACAGTATACTGGTAATGTGTCTAGGGTCTGAGGCGGTGCTGTACTGGCATTGACAAGAAAGTACTTTTTCACACTGAAGCCTGCATTTGCCTACTTACTGAAATGTTCCCATTTTACAGTTCTGTATAAAAGGGTTTAAGAGTCATGGGTTTAAATCATGTATTGAGTTCTAAAAATAATATTGTTTCAAAACATTTGAGCGTTTTCACTCTTGAATCTTTCGCATTTTTACATTAATTTGGAGCTAAGAAATGTTTTGGGTAAAAGCAAGGCTGTAGCCAACATTGCGAGTTTTTATGACCCATAATTATTTAGTCTAGGCCCAAAAAAAAATTGTTGTATTGCCCTTTACCGACCGACCGTAACAATCGCAAAATCACGGTCGTGTTTTTTTTTCCTTTTCTCGTTTTTTAAAAAAGTTTTAAAACTAAATGAGAAATAAGACCATAAATAAAACATATTTCCGTGATTGAATATCGGAATATTAAAGTTTCTGTGTTACATTTTTTTTCTAAAATAGAAATATAATCAGTTTTTAGTGCCTCTGCGTAGCAAGGCCTAGGCCTACAGAGCCTAGCTTCAAAACTAGGCCTGGGATAGATCGGCACCGGTAAAAGGCAGACCTCAAACCATCCTTTCTCCCTACTCGCAGTGCGACTTCGAATTGTGGTGTTGTATTGTGTATGGACAACTAATTTTATTTTAAGCTAAACAAATATACACAAACTTTGTACTTTGCTAGGGAAAAGCACATAAAACTATCGGGGTTTTACGAAGGCTACCTACCGTCCACGGAAAAAAAATATACTGACACTAGGCCTAGGCTAGTCTTGGTGGTCTATCTTATGATTGTGAAATAGCCGTATTCGATTGGTAATTTTCAAAATTTGATTTAACTGAGAATGTATGATTCCATGTACACAGAAAGTGATGTTCAAAACAATCTAGTCGAATACACCTTGTTTATATCGTCTATTTTGATTATTTCTCCGTAACATCCTGTGCGACAACTTCGTGATTTTGCAATGACTAGGGCCTAGCCTCAAATATAAAGTAGAAAATAGATGTTTTTTCCAAAATGTTTTACTTTCCATTTTGTACCTGAATCGGCAAATGGGTGATGTGGATATTAAATATACTATTGAAAACACATTTTTAGTCATTTCTTATGTTATTTTGTAGCTTCTGTTAATGAAATATAAAGAAAAGAGACATTGATTAAAAAAAAAAAAAAAAATCAACCTACCGACCCTCCAAATTTTTGAGCCAAAAGGGCAATACAACTTTTTTTTTTTTGGCCCTACTGCAAAACACCAACATTAAATTTGCCCGGAAACTTTTTCTTCTATAACTCAGCTCAGAAAAGGCATTTGGTTATTTACTTATTCTTGTTTATTTCAGATGTTTTTGGAGATGTTAGAAATAAAACTATTGAAATCATTGTTGAAGAGACATATGCATGTAAGTATAGGAACAAGAAAGTATAATACATACTCTGAGCAATGTGATGTACACATCATGTCGGGATTCAATATTTCAACATAAATTATGTCATCATCAGGAATGATGATGAAATAGTTTATGCCGAAATATTAAATCCTTACACAATAGTATGTGTCTAATTTTTTGGAGTACGTGTTATACTTTCTTACTTGAAGTGGACTTTCTGTATTTAAGTATAGGAATCACCCATCATTTTATTTTCACTGTTATATTGTAAATTTTTTCCCTTGTCAAGTGTGAGAAAGGTGTTTTTTGTCTAAAAAGATACTAAAACTATTATTGGATGCATTATAAAAATATTATGTAAAAATGGTAACCCACCATGAGCATAGCTCAAACCACTAAATAAAATTGACATTGTAAATAATATAAATCATTCATGTAATTTAGTGCTCTTAATGCGATAGATTTTCCGAGCAGAACTCTTCCAAAGTATCTTTTTAGTTACGGCTAAATTTTGAACTTCCACAGAATAGATAGCCCAAAGTGCAGTTCCATGTAATCACCTACTATTCTGGAATCCAACCAATCAAATCGCGTTATGTTCTAACCCTGTTGCTGTCGAAATTGTGCATGCGCAATCTTTCATAGAAGTTTCAAATTTACCAATAAATGAAAGTAAATTTAATCCAAATCTAATTACATTGACAACATAAAATATGTGTGACATATGTAAATAATTTGTATAACAAAACTATGTTAGAAATACAATAATTGTAAAACAGTTATTATTATTTAACTTGCATGTTTGTGGCAAAAACTGAGGAAATCAAAATAGTAGGTGCTTACATGGGACTGAAATTCTACAGTGTAAAGTTCACCATCTAGCCGTAAATAGTAAATCTATGATTTTAACCAAACCTATTTGACTACAAGATGGTGGTAAGAATGAAAAAGCTTGAAAAAGAGATTTAGAATGAAAGCACATAATGATAAACTAGCTAATTTAACATTAACAGAGCCTCATGACCTTTGACCTTTTTCCAGCTTATGCAAAATACTATGATAATATAAGACAAAGTTTAAACGATCTATGCGTTACATATTGCCATGCAAGATTAACTTTGAGGCTTGGGATATCGCTCAACAACATTGTATGTGATATATGTGCTAAGCTTGCCATGTGAAAAAACTTCATTAGCTATTAATTTCATGCTTCATACAGTATTATATGAGATGCTTGTCATAGTCTAGTCTAGGTTAGAACAAAATCATTTTGCTGGCCTACTAGGTGAAATAGGAAGCTATTAAGTGCAGTTCACACAGCCCTCTATTTAATGCATGTTACAGGTTTGTAATGTGTATACCTTTAGCTATCAATGCTGTTCACATTGCAAACCATACATTAGCACTGCAGTTCACTATACAACAGTCTGTCCTTTGAAAAAATAACTCTGTTAACATGGTAGATAATGGTAGTGACAAGGTAGATTTAGGTAGTTAATGGGGTTAACACTATGAAAACTACATATCAAGGGATACTACCAAGGATATTGTAAGCAATGCTCTACAAGTTTACATAGGAAGATACAACCATTATTTAGAATAAACCTTAAGGCATTATTAACATCAACCAAACAGGTAATTATATACTACCTTACTAGGTAGTTCCCTGTGATTCTTGTAGATCTCCCTAGTAATTTAACATGGTAGACCTACCTAGTCCAAGAGTCTTATTTTTTTCAAAGGGTATGGGCCTGTACAGGTGATTTTTTTTTAGTGTTAAACACTGCTATTTACCGGTAAAACAACTTCTCTCTATTTCAAGACCGCCCCTAGATTTAACTCTGAAACCACTTGTTATGGCAACCCTGCAAAAACTGGATATTTACCCAAAAAAATCACAGCGTAGAACCATTTTTATGACTTACCCTGGAAAAATTATTGACAAATGAACCTTCAAACTACCATTTAATGTCCAAATAAATGAAATATACTATAAATTCTATGTTTATATTGCTAATTTATCAACAATCGTTGAGATAATCATGAAAAATTCAAATTCTTGAAAAAATTGGGTATTTCCTGAAGCCCGGAAGATAATGCAAGGTTCGTGGAAACTCCAGGCTATTGCTGGAGACTTGGTAGCCATGTAGGTTGCTCCAGTAAAATTACTCGCTATTTTGTATAAATTTAGCATTTTATAAAATGAAGTAGGCCTTAATATTGTAAAAGCAATGGCAATATAGTACAAGTAAGGTTTCTTAGATTTAACCTCGTCTGCATCGTTAATCTTATTGCTAGTCATTGATTGTTTTTAAATCAGAGTTTTGTGCTGACGGAACCCGTGAATAAACATATTATTGTCAGAATGGGCCCTATGTCGGGCATTTGCAAGTTTACTGTATGAAAACCCTTTATAGCCTAACACATTAACTTTTGTAAGTGATGGATGCCTCAAGCTTACCATGTGAAAAACTGCATTAGCTATTAATTTTACGCTTCACACAGCAGTATGTGTGATGCTTGTAATAGACTACTTGCAATGTGAAATGTTAGTAGTTCTGCTGTTGACATACAAATTCATGTTGTGGGCCTGCTATATGAAAAGGAAAGTTATTAACTGCTGTTCACACAGCTTTCTATGTAATGCATGTTGTAGACTTGTAATGTGAATACCATTATTAGCTATCTGCAATTTACTATACAGCACTCAATGTTAAACATGTAAGGCTATGTTCAGAATCATGGCTTAAACAGAGCTTAGTGTAAGCAAGGCGTAACCTAATCTGCGGCGTACGACCAATGTGTTCGGACACAAGGCATAGCGCAAGTCACAAGCAATTTTAAAATTGCCGCCAGTGGGTTTTTTTATGACCAGTGGTCGGTAATTGATTGGCCAATGCAGACCAATTGCAAATTTTGATTGGACAATGCGTAACACAAGGACAAAACAGTTCAGGTGTACAAGGCGTAGCTCCGTAGCTTACACTAAACCGGGATTTGCAGGGAGCGCAAGTTACGCTCCGGATTATGGACTTACGCTAATCGCCGGCTTGTTCAGACACAGATAATCATATGCCGCGTATGTTACGCTCCGCTTAATCGTTGAGTCTGAACCTAGCCTAACAGGTTTACTATGTGAAAACCCTTTATAGGCTTATGTATAAAGTGTTATATGATGTATGCTGCAGGCTTACCATGTGAAAAAACTGCATTAGCTATTAATTTTACGCTTCACACAGCAATATATGTGATGCTAATCATTGGCTTACAATGTAAAAACCATACAACAGTTATTAGCACTATAGTTTACATTACAGAATTATGTCACAGGCCTTTACTATGTGAAACTTTTTATAAGCTATTAACTGTGGTTCACACAGATTTCTATCTAATGCATGTTACAAGCTTACTTTTAAAACTGCTATTTACCATATAAATTAATGTTAAGCATTTTGTAGGTGTACCATGGAAAAACCTTTTAGTTGCTGTTCATAGATTTTTATGTTAAGATATCACAGGGCTTTAATGTAAAAAAAACTTCATTGGCTATTAATTTTTATGTTTCACAAGGCATTCTATTTGATGAATGTCTTAGGCTTGAGATTAACACTGCCCTTTACTATTATGTACAAATTTCTATATAAAAGAATATCACAAGCCTACAGTGTGAAAACCATTTCATCAACTTCTGTTGATATAAATATCATAGTACTTTTTTATAAAAACTTCATTAGCTATTAATTTCATGCTTCACACAGACGAAGGTCATCTTGTAATACTAGATTATCACTTCAGGTTACCATATGAAATTCTATATAAAAAAATATTGCGGGCCTACAATGTGAAAACCTTTAAATCGACTGCTCGTGTGGTGGATTTCACAGGACTAAAAACTGCATTAGCTATTAATTTCATGCATCACACAGCATTCTATTTGACGAATGTTGTAGGCTTGTAATGCGAGATTAATACTCCACTTCACCGTTATAAACAAAATTCTATATAAAAGAATACCGCAAGTGTGCAAGGTGAAAACCCTTTAATCACATGCTTTTCGCACAGATGTGGATATCATAATACTTCCATGTAAAAAAACTGCATTAGCTATTAATTTCATGCTTCACATAGCATCTGACGAATGTCAACTAGCAATACTAGACTAACACTGCAGTTTACCATATGAAATTCTATATAAAAGAATATCGCGGAGCTACAATGTGAAACCCATTAATCGACTGCTCATGGATTTCACAGGACTAAAAATTGCATTAGCTATTAATTCCATGTATCACACAGCATTCTGTTCAACAAATGTCATAGGCATGTAATGTGAGATTAACACTGTGCTTCACCATCATATACAAAATTCTATATAAAAAAATATCGCAGGCCTGCAATGTGAAAACCCCTTTCATCAACTGTTGTTTTACGCAGATGTGGATACCATAATACTTCCATGTAAAAAAGCTGCATTAGCTATTTTTTTCATGCTTCACACAGCATCTGACGATTGTCATCTTGTAATACCAGATTAACACTGCAGTTTATCTTATGAATTTCTATATAGAAGAATATTGCAGGCCTACAATATGAAAACCCTTCATCAATGGCTCATGTTATGGATTTCACTGGACTAAAAACTGCATTAACTATTAATTTCATGCATCATACAAATTGTATTTGACGAATGTCATAGGCTTGTAATGTGAGATTAACACTGCGCTTCACCGCTATATACAGAATTCTATATAAAAAAATATCGAAGGCCTACAATGTGAAAACCCTTTAATCAATTGCTGTTCACACAGATGTGGATATTATAATACTTCCATGTAAAAAAAACTGCATTAGCTATTAATTTTATGCTTCACACAACATCTGACAATTGTCATCTTGTAATACCAGATTAACACTGCAGTTTATCTTATGAATTTCTATATAGAAGAATATCGCTGGCCTACAATATGAAAACCCTTAATCAATGGCTCATGTTATGGATTTCACAGGACTAAAAACTGCATTAACTATTAATCTCCTGCATCACACAAATTGTATTTGACGAATGTCATAGGCATGTAATGTGAGATTAACACTGCGCTTCACCGCTATATACAGAATTCTATATAAAAAAATATCGAAGGCCTACAATGTGAAAACCCTTTAATCAATTGCTGTTCACACAGATGTGGATATCATAATACTTCCATGTAAAAAAACTGCATTAGCTATTAATTTTATGCTTCACACAGCATCTGACGATTATCATCTTGTAATACCAGATTAACACTGCAGTTTATCTTATGAATTTCTATATAGAAAAATATTGCAGGCCTACAATATGAAAACCCTTCATCAATGGCTCATGTTATGGATTTCACTGGACTAAAAACTGCATTAACTATTAATTTCATGCATCACACAAATTCTATTTGACGAATGTCATAGGCTTGTAATGAGAGATTAACACTGCGCTTCACCGTTATATACAGAATTCTATATAAAAAAATATTGCACGCCTACAATGGGAAAACCCTTTAATCAACTGCTGTTCACACAGATGTGGATATCATAATACTTCCATGTAAAAAAGCTGCATTAGCTATTTTTTTCATGCTTCACACAGCATCTGACGATTGTCATCTTGTAATACCAGATTAACACTGCAGTTTATCTTATGAATTTCTATATAGAAGAATATCGCAGGCCTACAATATGAAAACCCTTAATCAATGGCTCATGTTATGGATTTCACTGCACTAAAAACTGCATTAACTATTAATCTCATGCATCACACAAATTGTATTTGACGAATGTCATAGGCTTGTAATGTGAGATTAACACTGCGCTTCACCGTTATATACAGAATTCTATATAAAAAAATATTGCACGCCTACAATGTGAAAACCCTTTAATCAACTGCTGTTCACACAGATGTGGATATCATAATACTTCCATGTAAAAAAGCTGCATTAGCTATTTTTTTCATGCTTCACGCAGCATCTGGCGAATGCCATCTTGTAATACTAGATCAAAACTGCAGTATACCATATGAAATTCTATATAGAAGAATATCGCTTGCCTACAATATGAAAACCCTTTAAGAATCAACGTCTCATGTGATGGATTTCACAGGACTAAAAACTGCATTAGCTATTAATTCCATGTATCACACAGCATTCTGTTCAACAAATGTCATAGGCATGTAATGTGAGATTAACACTGTGCTTCACCATCATATGCAAAATTCTATATAAAAAAATATCGCAGGCCTGCAATGTGAAAACCCCTTTCATCAA
This sequence comes from Nesometra sesokonis, assembly GCA_025631205.1. Classification (NCBI taxonomy): domain Eukaryota; kingdom Metazoa; phylum Echinodermata; class Crinoidea; order Comatulida; family Antedonidae; genus Nesometra; species Nesometra sesokonis. The sequence continues at coordinate 14,519 of JAOTQE010081302.1, forward strand.
CTGCTGTTTTGTGCAGATGTGGATACCATAATACTTCCATGTAAGAAACTGCATTACCTATTAATTTCATGCTTCACACAGCATCTGACAAATGTCATCTTGTAATACTAGATTAACACTGTAGTATACTATATGAAATTCTATATAGAAGAATATCGCAGGCCTATAATATGAAAACCCTTAATCAACGGCTCATGTGATGGATTTCACAGGACTAAAAACTGCATTAACTATTAATTTCATGCAACACAGTTATTCACTATTTGACGGATGTCGTAGGTATTATGTCAAAGCCTTACATTAGCTATTAACGTTACGGTTAACTATACAAGATTATTGCATATTCTACTATGTGAGACCTTCCCTTTGAAAAAAGTAACATCGTCTGACTAGGTAGATGTACCACGTTAAATTACTAGGGAGATATACCAAAAACCACAGAGAACTACCTAGTAATTAGTATATAATTACCCTGTTTGTTGATGTTATTTATGCCTTAAGGTTTATTCTAAATGATTGCTGTATGTATACTTGTAGGGCATTGCTGACCATATCCTTAGTAGTATCCCTTGATATGGTATTTTTTATAGGGTTAACCCTGTTAACAACCTTTATCTACCTTGTCACTACCATTATCTACCATGTCAAGAGAGTTATTTTTTTCAAAGGGTTTATAAATTTGAACTAACTCACACAGGTAAAATGTATTAATGCACTTTTAAAGTGTGAAAATCATGTATTGGTCTCGCCACAAAATGAGTCTCATCGTAGGTGAGATCTAATTGAGATAATCACAAAAATAGGTATGAAGTCAGATTTTTGAGAAATTTAGTTTTAATCAATTATGAGTACTATGGTACTTATATTTCATCATAATATACTTTTTAGGTCAGTTTTTCTGCAGGAAAGTGTCTTTCATGCAGATTTTCTGAGATTTACAGTCTTTTAATTGTTTATTTTTGGTTTATGGACGATTTTCTCAAAACTTTGTTTTCATATATGGAAACTTCAATAGCTCATATCTTTGGATCTACCTGTCTAGTGAATGTCATTTAAAGTGTAGATTACAGCTTATATTATACAAATATATACTGAGGTGAAAAGCTCTGGTTAAAACTATGGGTCCCAAAGTGACTGCAAATAGTACTTTTGCAGTCACTAAGGG